>CAXKVY010018514.1:270000-358919 GCA_964058915.1 Tetropium fuscum | reverse complement strand
CCCCTGTTCACTCTATTCCTGTTAGCCCACAAAAGTCGCGGCTCCAGTATATTCAGCTCCTCACTCCGAAGCTTCCTCGTACTATTCTGGAAGTCTTTCAGCATCCCAATACAATTCCCCTCTTTCTATCTCACAACACGCTGCCCCGATACTACATTACACAGCGCCTGTAGCTAAAGTAGCTGCTCCCGTACTCTTTAAACCGGCTGCTCCTGTAAATTCTGGATCCTACTCTAGTCTGGCTGTAGGTCACTCTGCTCCAGCAGCAACAATCTCCAAAATTACTCCCATTTCCTATGCTGCTCCTGCTGTGTATGCCACTCCTGCGGTGCACGCGGCGCCTGCTCCCACTGCTCATCACGTAGAAGAATATGTAAGTATTCTCTCAAATAGTAATTTTCTATTCCTATCCTAAACGCCTCTTGTTTCTCAGTACCTATTACTTAATTAATTAACATTCTGTAAGTTAATATTGAAGTTAAGGAATTGGTACATATTTTCAAAAATTGGTCTATTTTCAGGCCCACCCAAAATATGAATTCGCATACGGAGTCGAGGACCACCATACCGGTGACATTCACTCCCACAAGGAGGTCCGAGACGGTGATGTAACTCATGGTGAATACTCCCTTCATGAATCTGATGGTACTATCAGGACTGTTAAGTACTCCGTTGACAAACATAGTGGATTCAACGCTGTAGTGGAAAGAACAGGACACGCTGCTCACGCTCAACCTGCTCCAGTTCTTAAAGCTGTAGCTGCTCCAGTTTTAACGAAAACGCTTGCAGCCGCTCCAACCTATGTTAACTATCACCATTAGGGTTCGTGCTTAACAAATTATTGAAATAATTCGCCACCAGTCAGTATTTTTATGATTATTTATTTTGAATGGATTATTTATATTTTAATAAACGTTTTTTAAATTAAGTTATATTGTTTTGTCTTATTTAAAACAATCATAAAACTCATCTTTTGTTTATATGACATTAACAGTAAACATTTTATTTTTTTGACATGTAAACCGTTTTTCCGCGATATCTTGAGAACCGTAAGACTCGCAAATAAATATTTTTGTACATAATTGAATTTTCTACAGTGTTGGTCTAGCTAAACCCCTCTTATACCATAAAATTGAAAATGAAAAAGTTATAATTAAAAATATTCTTAAATCTTCAAGAAAAAAGAAATTGCATTCCTCACTATTTTCAAGTAGTAAAGAAAAAATATATTCCATGGTCTCATCAATTTTATTCTTCCTTTACTGCTGTTTTTATATACTATAACCATTTACTGAGACCTTAGTAATATTTAGCTACTATAGCAGCAAGATCCAGAATTTTTACCATACGATTTAAAATTTGTATAACAAAGTCCTTTGAATGTTTTTTACAACCCCGAAAGCCGAGTTTCATACTCACAATGACCCCTCTACAAACACACATCTAATCTTTTTCCACATATATCATTTAATCTTTTCATACCAAAAAGGCAAGGTTCGGCCAAAATTTTTTAATATTTCAATTGACTAATCAGAAGATCGTTGTCATTTCCTTAAAAACAACCATTTTCAGCGGCAATGTTAAAGTTTTTATTTCTTTTATCTGACGATGTGATTATTAGTAAAAATATTAACATAAAAAAATAAGATCATTTCTGACGTAAAATAGAAAAACCTAGTAAGTCGACATGCTACAAAAATGAGTTACATGCACCACTGAACGCAGCGCGATGAGATCTATCGGATGGTATTTTTATTATTGCTCTATCTAGTATACTCTAAATGTTATGACCAGTTACTAATATGGACCTCTGACGATTTCTGAAGCAAAATACAAAATTTACGACATAAAAACCATGCATGTCTTTTTTCCAATGATAAAATTAGGTATGTATATTTATGATTCACATTTTTTGGAATACTACAACAGTGAAATCAAGTAAGTCGACTTACTACAGTTTTTACTATAATATGTTTTCTTAAATAATAACATATACCATATATTGCAAAAGTAAAATCATGTAAGTTGACTTGCTATTTGTGCTTTGTAAACACGGTGTGTTATAGAACCAATAGAATTACACCATTTAGTCACGTGAAACTGACTAAATGGCAAGACGGTCGTTATCTAAATCAGTATACGTATACAGAAAGAAGCAGAAGGGTTGCTGCCGTTCGCTTTAAATCTACATGGTCGCGTCTTAAATATGAAGTCTAAAAATCTTCCCAATTGCTTAAATTTATCGCAGAGAAGCCGTTTAATGTGCCACAAGGCACGCAGAATAGCAACAAGGTAAGCATTAATTCTATAAATTTTATACTTCCCCTATTTCACAATGTTTTTCGCGAAATAGCGATTTTCCTGTGGTAATTTGAGACAAACTTTCGATATACATAACTTACATTAAGGTGCCCAAAGGTTTGCAAATAATATATGACACTACTTACAGGCTGTTTTAAAATTGTTGATATAGGTGCGATAAATAGTTGCTTCCACATGCAAAATTACCGAGGCTTAAACGAGGGATTGTCTATTTGTCAGGTTAATTTTCTAATATATGAAATAAAAATTACAGTTAAATTAAAAAATAGCTGTTGTAAAATTGAATTAGGTAGCTAATTAATAAATAGATAAATAATAAAATGAATAAATAAAACTAAATACTTAAAATAATAGGTACAAAAATGTAAAACAAAGAATATTTTCAGGAAAACATCGCCGCCTCTTCTAACACCATCCCTGTTGACGATTCGGTTGAAGATCCCACCTACAACCCAGAAGATGACAAAGAAAATAACGTACCGAATTTTTTTGACGTTGTAATTGAAGTTAGGAATGCAGAGTTAGTGGCACCGTTTCAAAATTTACTCCCATCCTATGAATTTGGCGATGTTTATCCTCAACCAGGTAGGTGGGAATTCGAAACGTCTTCTGCGATTGTTGGTGATTATTTTAGCCAAATACCCGTACGTCGAACTTTTTCAAATATTTTACAACAAACGCAAGTTTTGAAATCTCCAGATATTGGGATGCAAACAGAAATTATTGCTCTGTTAGAACCCACCACTTCAGGTGCAAAATCATAGTCAGTCACTCTACCAGAGAAAGGTGGTCCACCAAAGCCAGATGGTCCACTAGAACCAGATGTTCCTTCAAAGCCAGATGCTCCAGAAAATATAACACGTAAAACTACCAGAAAAAAAATAAAATCTAGTCGGTCATTATTGTCTCCATGTAAGACTATATGTAGGCAGAAGTGTTCCTTCAATATAGATGGAAATAGACGATCTGTCTTTCACTATTTCGATAAACTTACTTTTGCTGAAAAACGAATGTTTATTGGTAGATTCGTTCCACCCAACAATATCTCATTATACTCTAGCGCATGCCCCGCATAGAAGATATCTACCCAGCGATATTTCTATTTACAAGATGTGGGAAGATTTCAATAATTCCAAATCTAAAATCTCCTATGATTCATATAGAAAGGTATTCAAAAAAGAAAACATAGGGTTTTCCAAACCTTCGCAAGATGAATGCCCATCCTGCTTACTATATAAACAGCATGCAACAAATAGTAACGCTGAAATAAATAAAGATTGCGAAATTTGTTGCACATATGAATGCCATAAAAGAAGATATACCGCAGCCAGAGAATTATATGACAGCGATGTTAATAAGGCGTGGGATGAAATCACAGAACTATTTTCTGTCGACATGCAGAAAATATTAATTATCCCCAATATGACCGTAAAAAATGCTTTTTTCATTAGCAGGCTAATTTGTTTTATTGAAACTTTTGCCAATTTAAAAAAAATGGAAAAAATATTTGCGTTATGTGGCATGAAGCCATTAAAGGCCGAATGGGTCCAGATGTTGTTTCCACATTTTACAACGTTCTAAAACATCTAGATAACGATAAAAAAAATATTATATTTTGGGCAGATAACTGTTCTGCTCAAAACAAAAATTGGACTCTGTTTACATCATTTGTAATATTTGTTAATGAGGACTGGGGCCCTGACAAAATTACTATGAAATATTTTGAATCAGGGCACTCGTTCATGAAGGCCGTTTCCATACATGGAGCTATTGGTAGAAAATGGATTAAGGAAAAGGAAGTATTAGATTTTGAGGATCTTTTAAAATTAATAAAAAAAGCATGTCAGCATAACGAAATTCTAGAACTTCGTGCTGAGGATTTTTTAAACTTTGAAAATGGGTGTCAGGCTCGAAAACCCGAAACTAATACAATTCCCCTACTAAATAATATGAGAATATGCGAATTCAGGAAGGGAGGTAGGTCTTTATTTTATACAACCGACCTGAATGAAGATTTTAAAGAAACAAAATTTTTGAAAGCTAAATTTAAAATAGGCCTCCCTGTAGTGAACCAAACAACAGCTTGTAGAGGCATTAACACAGAAAAAAACAAAAATATTGAAAGAATTGGTCCATAAAATGCCACCAAAAAGCAACTGTTTTGGAAACAACTTCCAGTTTCAGAAACTTCATCAGATCTTGGCAAATCAATAGAAGCGGAATAATAGATCAAAAATGATATTTTTCGTATGTATTTTTACTTGTAATTTGCTTTTTTGGATTTATAATAGCTTTGTTTATTTTTAAAATGTATTTGTATCTATAATGTACATTTATTTTATAACCTAAGCCTATAACTATATATCAACTTATAAAATGATATATTAGTTTTTAATGTTTACTTAGGCATTTTGTTTTGAAAATATAGTGTTTTATTTTTTGAAGTTACAAATATTTACAAACATTGTTAAAATAAATGAGTATATAAGAAACTAACAACCAAATGAGCTTTTTTTCAACCTACATATCGAATCCACTTAAAACAGCAACTAGGTTTACCTTATTTTTAGTTTGAAAAATAACACACTGGGTTTTTATTTTATATACAGCAACTAGACTTACCTTAATTTTCTTTTGCAAATATAACATACATGGTTCCTATTTTGTAAATTTCGAAATCTTAAGAAAAATAATAGTAACTGGTATGTTTTCAACACTGATTTTTTGCCTTTATATTATTTTTTTTAAAATCTTTTTTAAACTATAAGGCTAAATATCTGCCTTAATTTCTTATTACAAAATTTCACAGTTCTATACCAAAAACCAAAACTTTGTGGTATTTTATAAAAATATTTGTCACATAATTTTAATTTCCTAAAAACAAGCATTTTCGACTTACTAGGTTTTTCTATTGTACGTCAGATTTATATCATACGATACCCTCTATCAATTTCGGTTAAACCGGAATGGGCAACAAGGATACTTAAAAAACAACTTAGTTCTTAAAAAAAACTTTAAAAAAACTAGTTCAAAAGTTATATAAATAGGTTGAAAAAAGATCAGAATATGATGTAGCAAATATTCGTGATCTACTATTCCAAAAACCCCGAGTTAAAAATTTTGGGTCGCATCGGACCATATATATCAAAATACCGCCACAGTGGCATCCGAAAAAATATAAAAACAATAGAGATTCGGCAAGTTCAAATCTTGTGTGGACGGTTCTGTGGGATAGTAGGGAACATAAACGGTAAAATAATGTAGTACTGGAAAGAAATAGATTTATTCTACCACGTAACCACCATTCGTTCCTGAGATAGCGTATTAACAAAAAATGTGACATCCAAACAAACTCACGGACGAACGTACATTTTGCTTAAAATTTGAACACAATGGTACAATCATATTTGCTCTTTATCGAAAATAATCGATTTTTGTTTTTACCCGATACACGCAATATACTCTTCGACTTTTACAGCGAAGAGTATTTATAAGTCATATAAGTAGGAAATGGAACAATGTTAGGAAAGCCAAACATCATGCCTTTTAAATTCAGAAGTTTACATTTGCCTGTGATATTTGATGATGTTTAATCAGCTGCAACCACAATAAGTTAAGCTATACAACAGTCAATAAGCATGAACGGCAGTGGACCTCTACTGTATGTCCTGGAAATTCACTATAATATATAATTCAACTATAATTAAATTTTCCACTATCCTCTTTGCAAAACAAATGTTTTTCTTATATTATATACATAACATATTCCCTGTGTTGTTTGAGATGTATATAACCTCTAGGTTAATACATAAATAATACGGATAATGAAAAATAATACAAGAAAATTAAACAAATATAATGATAATGTCCTACATTATACTAGATTAAAAATTATATATGTATACATTTGCGTTATTCAGATATATTATGTATACTCACTAATGCTAATCATAAAAAGCATGTATATTAAATTAGTATTTTTAATAATCTATTAACAGCACACAGTGAATTGCTGGAAACCAGTAACCGTGAAAATTTACATTTTCATACTTACTGCATAAAAACAAAACCATAACCTTAAGATACGTATTTATTGGGTCAATATTAAATTTATTAAAACTTTCTGGTTGCGGAATTGTTATCTGACAATGAATTTTTTTTTACGAAATATCAGTAGAGGTCCTATAGGATGTCAATATAAATATGACACGATGTTTATAAGTAAAATCAGTAGTATTTCGTAGTCAGAGGTAGTTAGTGCAATACCAGAATGATTATCATGTTCGACAAAGTAAGTTTCTGCTTCTCTATAATGTAGAGTAGGTATCACAAATTATAATATAACTTCCCAATCCATTATCCCATTATGTCCAGCATATATTAGCATATGTATCCTAACATCAAAATTAACATTACCCCTGGAATGTATTAATATCTCTAAATTCCTTTCCTGTATAGTGATAATTTCTTTCTATTTCAGGTCTTGGTTTTCTTTACCTTTGCAGCTTGCTCCCATGCAGGCTATGTAAGTTACTATCCATATGCACACGGTATCCAATCATATTCCAGCGGTGCAGGCCATTACGATGGCGCTTATGGGAAATCCGACGACGCTTTCTATGATCATGATGGAAATAAATATGACACTCATGGAAAATATGATAACACGTTTTATGACTACGATCCATATGATACTCCGGCTTATATAAATTATTACGATATTCCTCTACACCAAGATGGAGGTTATGGATATGGAGACCATGGATACGGAGATGATGACGATGAAGAAAACGAATATGAGGATCATGGATATGGGGGACATGACGAAGGACAGCATGGGTATGGCGCCAAAGGCTATGGACACCATGGCTATGGAGACCATGGCTATGGGGATCATGGCAATAGGCACCATGGTTATGGAGACCATGGCTATGGGGATCACGGCTATGGGGACCATGGTTATGGAGGATACAGATATGGAGAGCATGGAAAAGATTATTACGTAAGTCTTATTCATTATCATTATTCCGTTCCTACTGCAATTATCCATGATAAAACATGTTTTTATGTAGCTATTTTATATTCAAATTTTACTATTAGGTAAGGTACTATTATACTGTTAGTGTAATTGTGCCGGTGCCGGTTGTTAGTTCCAGATTTCTGAGGCCTGAGTTCTTCAATCAATAGTTTGACGTAACTTTTCAACCCCGTACAAGATCATCCATAATATTGAAGGATATTCTTCGAAGTGTACTGTGTGGGTGTAATTATGCGACAGTTGTTGGTTCCAGAGTTATTAATGTTTGGATACTGTAAAGTTGTTCAACCTCGGAATCTATTTTCAACACATTAACATTTTACACGGATGTTGTTTACACGGTCTATGTAAATACTGTGGGAGTGTAATCATGTGCCGGATGTTTGTACCACAGTAATTAATTTTTAAATTAATTAGGGTGGATTTTCAACCCCGGGATACATAGTCACCAGTTATGTAGTCTTTAATAGTTTAAGGTATATTTTTAACCCCGGTAGCGCACTAAGTACATGCAATAAGTCAACCACTGATTGTCTTCTTCACGTCGTGTGTATGATTTCTCATATTGGCATCTATTTTTAAGAAAATACTTTTGCCGGATGTTTTAGAGTCTTATCGTGTCGTGTTCTTGACTATCCGTTTATGTAGGATGATTATATGCTGTTTATTTTTGATTTTTTGGTTATTTGGTCCGTACGTCCACGTTTTGCGAGGGTTAGGGATTTTTGGAGGATTTACGGGGTTTTTGTTAGTTATTGTTAGTTGACAAAAATTTAAGCGGCTTTTGAAGCGTTGGTTTACAAAGTACTTATTCTAGGCTAGTGTTAGTGCTAATTTTTTATGGGTCTTTTTCATGCGTTCTTATTATGTTCATGCTTTTCTGTTCTATTTTTGATTGTTTTATTGTGTTATTTACTGTTTTTTCTTTGCCTTCTTTTACTACTTGTCGTGCTTTTATTTTTATTTTTTCGCATGCCATTAATTTTTTCATTTTTTCTATATATTTGTTTGTGACGGGACGCTAGGGTATGGGAGGGGTATATACATAGTTGAGGGAAGGATATTTGGGTGGTTGACGGAAAATGGGGTGTCTTATTGGTGTATATAATAATAATATACTTATTATGTAGTGCCGTTGAATGAAGGACTCGTACCTTCAACCAACGGTAGTGCTTACTTGGTTCCTAAATGCATGTACTAAAAGGCCCCGAAAAGCTGCGCTTCCTGAAAAACAAAACAATGCAAAAATCTGGATATATCCTGGATATAGATATAAGCTTTGATTATATATATATATAATCAAAGATAACTGCATTTACGATTTTTTTTATTGACAACAATCGATTCAATTAGATTAGAACAAATATATTATTTCCAAAGATAATGCAAATATCAATATTTCACAGAAGTAACATCTCGGAACACTAGACAAATCGACTGTTATGTTCGTTATAATACAGGGTGTTTAATATCATCTTTGGGGTTCATGTAAGATAGTTCTTGACATTCTTGCAGATGGAGGCAACGATGCTAGATGAAATACGTTGCTGACGGGTTGTTTAGAAATCAGATTATTATATATGCAGTTCATCTAAGCTATTACTTCTCGATGACCTGAAGGAAAAGCTCCTCTCATAGAGCAGCTACATTTTCTATAATTCAAGAAGGATTATTGAAAACTTTAATGCCTCCTCTCACCACATGGTACTTTTTGGGTAGCTTCATCGCGTTTAGTTCGTCTTTTTTAAATATGGCAGAAATAATATCGCACTCTGTTACTGCATGTGCAAGGAGAAAGTCTTTTGATTTCCCCAGCATGGCTTGCTAACCGAATCCTTATGTACCGTGACGAGCGATGTCTTGCAAGCTGTTCTGTAAAAGTTTTTTTGTTTCTACTATTTACCATAAACTATTTACCATAAACAGCCTCAGTTGATATCGTGACAGTACTTTCTTACTAAAATGTTTGCAGAGATCCTTCTGGTAGCGCTTCTTTACTTACGAAAAATTCATTGATTTTTGGCTTAACGTTATAGTTTTTAAAATAGTAAAATCATATTATTATTTATTAAAATAATTTACCGATTATTGAAATATTAGTCAATTAATAATATCGTAATATTGTAAAAATTGTAATAATATCGACATTATCATAGAAATATTTTTGTTCTAAACATGTTTTGATATGTACCAAAATGTAAAAAAGTAGTCTACATTTTTTTTTACAAGAACTACTGTAATTAGAATATTCTTGAAAATATTAAAAATAATAAGTCAATTATGTATGTATATAGGCACTTAGGCCTCATTGGGCCCCTTGTGCATTCCTCCTTTATACGTGAGTACTTTTCTTCAAACCAAAGTCAAATATATTAATAGTTATTTATACAAGTCAATTGAAAAAGTGAATTATTTTTCACGAGAGCAACAATAATTATCTAAGAGCCTAAACCTACGTTCTACGATTGAATAAATAAGTTTAATTCAAGAGTTGTATACAAAATATTCAATAGTCAAATTTTAAAATATTCTATTTTGATATACCTAAGTACGATAAAAAAAATTATAGAAACAAAATTTTAATTAAAATTTAAAATGGAATGAATTTTGGGTGGGCGTACACCGCGCCGTTGGTGTGACCATAATAATATGTTCGTTTGTCTATATGTATAAAAACTACTCAGTTGTATCATATTACTAAAGTAATTTGTTAATTTTCTTTTAAATCCCTAGTGAATAATACATTGTTTACAGCCTTTGTACGCGTTGATTAATTGAATCATAATAATAAAATATGTCAAAATTCAAAAAAAAATATATAAAAATGATATTGTAATTTAAAAAGTATAATTATAAGTAATTATACTTGTGTAAATGTAATATTTTTGTACGCTCTAATGTTAGAAAAAACCGAAATGCCGAAAACATGTTTCTAAATCATTACTTATATATATACAAAAATACACAATAAACCCCGACAAAATTTAAAATAATCCAGAATAATATGAATATGTAGTGACTGGTACTGGTAGTTTTCTAAATTGTATAAGTTTAATTTTTATAATATGTTTTAACACATATGATCTATAATTAAATGATGTATTTACTTCTTCAGGGTTATCCAAAATACAAGTTCGGTTACGGAGTCAACGATCCTCATACTGGTGACCAAAAGTCACATCACGAAGAACGCGATGGGGATGTTGTACGAGGCTACTACACTGTAGCAGAACCGGATGGCACTCATCGCATTGTCCACTATACCGCTGATGATAAAAATGGTTTTAATGCAGTTGTCGAAAAAGTTGGTCATGCTGTACATCCTTCTTATGGAAAACATCGTCATGAAGGACATGATTATGGATACTAAATAGTTTTGTTTTTTTACTGCCATTGAACTGATCACATGTTTTTATTTTGTATTATTTATTATCTATTGAATATATGGAATTAAAGTACTGAGTTATTTAATTCGACCATTATTTAACAAAAAACCTAAAAAATTTGTATAACTAAAACAAATGGAATAATGGAAAAAGAAGCAATAAATGGAATAGTCGCATCTTTGCAATAACTGAAGTCAATGTTAGAATTAAAATTTATAAATGTTCCGAAAACTCTAGCTCTATTTCATTTTATACCCTGTACCCCATACTATAGGTATGTAATTATTATTAATAATATAAATATTACGACATGCTTACGTTATCAAATCAAAGGTTAAAAACTATAAAAAAAAAATATATATATATATATATATATATATATATATATATATATATATATATATATATATATATATATATATATATATATATATATATATATATATATATATATATATATATATATATATATATATATATTTTGTGAAAAGTAATCTTGGGTTTGTAGCATTTCATTACATAGAAATAAGCAACTAGACGAATAAGAAAGAAAACACACTTACCAGTACTATATCTGGACACACATACGGAAATGAATCACTATGCATTAAATATATATATATATATATATATATATATATATATATATATATATATATATATATATATATATATATATATATATATATATATATATATATATATATATATATAGCTAATATATATATATATATATATATATATATATATATATATATATATATATATATATATATATATATATATATATATATATATATATATATATATATATATATATACACTGAGCTCGTAAAGTTTGGAATAAATTCAATTAATCGTTATTGAAGAATTTTCACAGGAAATCCTCGGACACGTCAACTTTATTTTATAAAATGTCACTTTTTTCAGCCATCGATTTTTTTTTGTTTTGTTCGTTTTTGAGCTATGACGTCATCGACAATTTTTTTAAATGACAACCCATATTTTTTTTCACGGATTTCGATAGAGCACATTTTTCTGAGTGCGAATATGTCAAAAACATAGTACCTTTAACATTAAAGTGTTCGAGATATTCGGTTGCAAAGTTTTAAGAATGAATTATACAAGCGATGACCAAATGCTAATCATTTATCAAGAAAGCGCAGGAAAAACAACAGTTTTGACAGTTGTCACAATTTTGAAGTTTTTCCTCGCAAGTTTGTGTTTTAATCAGTTGAATAATATCATTAAGTAAGTTGATTAATCATTATTCCATCATAATTCATTTTATTTAAAAATGGTCCGTCGTTTGAGTGAAAGGGAAAGAATCGAAATTTTGATGATGATCGGTTACGGGGACAGAGCTCGCACACAAGTAGAAGTTTGCCGTTTATTTAACAACAAATATCCAAACAGAGAACCAATTACACAGTCCACCGTTAGCAAAATAGAACAAAAGTTTTTAGAAGTGGGTCATACGAGAGATCGCCCTAGAACGGGTCGTCCACCAGTGCAACAAGATGTTAAATTGAATGTTCTACTAGAGCTTCAAGAAAATCCCCATTTACCCACCCGCCAAGTGGCGGCAAACAACGGAATAGTTCAAAGCTCCGTCTTGAAATATTTGAAATTGAACAAATGGCATCCGTATAAAGTGGTTTTGGTCCAAGAGTTAAACGAAGATGATCCTGACCGTAGGTTACAGTTTTGCCAAACCATGTTGCAACGCCTGATTGATGACGACGGATTTTTACGCAATATTGTTTTTTCTGATGAGGCTACCTTTTATCTCGACGGCACAGTTAACCGGCAAAACTGTAGATATTGGTCTCCTGAAAATCCACACTGGAAAATGGAAACTCGTAGTCAGTTTCCACAAAAAGTTAACGTTTGGGTTGGTATTGTAGGTAATCGTATTTTGGGCCCATTTTTCTTTGAAGGCGTATTAACAGGTGAAATATATTTAGAATTTTTAAGATACGACTTAGTCCCTGCACTTGCGGTACTTTACCCAAATGGCGTAGATCCAGATCTGCCCCATCACACGATATGGTACCAACAAGACGGTGCACCACCCCATTTTGCAGTGATCGTTCGCGATTATTTAAACCATGTATTTCCTAACCATTGGATTGGTCGCAGGGGAACTATCGAATGGCCCCCTAGATCTCCAGATCTCACTCCCCTAGACTACTTTTTATGGGGCTATTTAAAGAGCAAAGTCTATTTCAATAGACCAAATACCATCGAAGAATTAAAGGACAGAATTCGCAATGAAATTCGAACCATTCAACCCGATACTGTTGGTAAGGTTCTGCAGGAGTTTCAGTGGCGGATGGGATATTGCCAGGAAGTGAATGGAGGTCACTTTGAAAATTTACTCTGATTTTATTTTTTACTTTAATTATTTATCATTTATTTGTTAAAATATTTTTTTATTTGTTTAAATTGTTGTTAAAAAATTAAACAGATTACTCCCAAATCTTTCAAAATGTTCGATAAGCTACCAAAATAAATAATATTACTCCTTAATCTTTTAAAATGTAATAAGCTATAAGCTATTAGAATCAATAAGCTATTAAAAATCTTGACCCGCCCGATAGCTTATGCATGGTGCCATGGTACATTTTATAAACTTTGCAACCGAATATCTCGAAAACTTTAATGTTAAAGGTACTATGTTTTTGACATATTCGCACTCAGAAAAATGTGCTCTATCGAAATCCGTGAAAAAAAATATGGGTTGTCATTTAAAAAAATTGTCGATGACGTCATAGCTCAAAAACGAACAAAACAAAAAAAAAATCGATGGCTGAAAAAAGTGACATTTTATAAAATAAGGTTGACGTGTCCGAGGATTTCCTGTGAAAATCCTTCAATAACGATTAATTGAATTTATTCCAAACTTTACGAGCTCAGTGTATATATATATATATATATATATATATATATATATATATATATATATATATATATATATATATATATATATATATATATATATATATATATATATATATATATATATATATATATATATATATATATATATATATATATATATATATATATATATATATATATTAAGATAAATGAATATTTAGAGCCCAAATCAAAGGTTAAAAACTATTAAAAACATCAAACAATGAAATAATGTAAATTATATGCTAAATAAAAAGTCCCAACTCTAGTAACATTGCCAACGCACGCATCTCTATATGCTTCAACAGCACACCACAAATGTCAACCGGCAATCATGAATCTCATTGGTTAGTGTCTAGTTATATTTATAACAGAGTTATTAATCAGCGCAAAACTACAAGTCTCATGTAATCGCGATAGACACAGTGCGATAAAATTCATGTAATACAACATCTACATAAACTATGTCTAGTTTAAAAAGAAAATTGTGTTAGCATCGCTAAAAAGAAGCAGTTTCGAGATTTTAATCCCGAACCAGATACAAACATGACAGCGTTATGTTATGATGAAAATAAGATTGACATTGCGAGAAAGATGTATAAATAATGTGTGTAGATCAGATGTAAAATGTAAAACCTTTAGACCATAAATAATGACTGTAAAAGGTAAACCAAAGAAATTATAAATACTAGCTGTTCTATGATTGGCTACATTAAGTAAAAAAAAATAAAGAGAAGCTCGTAGTTAAGGGGAGGTTCAGTTGTTTATAATAAGTAGAACTTCCGGAGGAACGGATAACAAGGGAGAAATAGAAAAAACATAGCGTTCCAAGCGGCAGCTCCATCCGAATGGGTGAAAAAAAATTGTATAATTTATAAGTTTAAGCTGAATAATTTGTGTGACAAGTACTAAACAAAGGATAAGTGTTTCCGAGAAGATATAATAAAAGTTCAGTGTACTTCGGGTAGAAAGTTCTACGTTTTTCAAGTGCGGCGTTCCCAGGCAGTCTATAGTTGCAGAATAGGGGAATATATGCAACATACATTAGTCAATATTCTCCACGTGAATGAAAAGTAAGGTAATTAGCAAGATAAAATACATTACAAGAATACGGCTTGGAAAATCTCCAGGTTCCATGTCGAGGAACCTGTGTGCAGTGTAATGTAATGAGGATAATAGATGGCGGCAGGTGAGCGGAGAAAGGTAACAACTGTATAAAGTTCAAAAGGATCCCGAGAGAGGGCAGTAGGTAGCAGCCGATTCCAGACAAAACAAATAATTAAGTGTCAAGTGAATATAAATAAAATTGTGAGTGCTTCGCATGAACAGGATTACAAAACTTTTAAAGGTAATAACATTCCAAACATTTTAGTTATAAGTATATCATTGTTATAGAGGCTTTTATTGCCAATGTAGTAAGTTTAAGTTGCGTAGGTTTGGCGTAGGCTAGTAATAAGTTTATAACTTTCAAATTTTCATAAACTTCTCTCTTTTTGTTTCTACGTTTTGCTTGTCCTTTGGACACAATAATTTCTGATTTAAAGCCGATATAATAAAACCTAAACATATGTAGCTTCTGTGTTATTATTTTACTTTTCAAGGTATACTTTTCACAGTTAATGATTGAATAGAATATACAATTTCTATCTTCTGCATATATATACATCTATCGTTGTTTCAATTCTTGTGCAATCATACAGTTTGACGTGTCTAAGATCCTAAATAAAAATAAAAATTATCAATCTAATAGAACCTCCCCTACTGGATGAGAGAGTCATGCTCTATAGTGAACCCTCCTCATAAATATAATTGTTCTGAGAACTGGCGCCCTAAGGAGGGAAGCATTAGCAGGAAGAGAGCGTAAGTATTCTGTTCTGTTATCAGGTGTGTCTCTGCTATGCGATCACTATTATCGTCTCAATTATCCAATTATCAATGTCATACGTGATACATTATTTTACAATTTGCCATACCATAAGTAGGCCAGTAAATATATAAAACATTGTAAAATAAATATAAACACAATAACACAATATATGTATATATATATATATATATATATATATATATATATATATATATATATATATATATATATATATATATATAGATATATATATATATATATATATATATATATATATATATATATATATATATATATATATATATATATATATATATATATATATATACATATATATATATATATATATATATATATATATATATATATATATATATATATATATATATATATATATGTATATATATATATATATATATATATATATATATATATATATATATATATATATATATATATATATATATATATATATATATATATATATATATATATATATATATATATATATATATATATATATATCTATATATATATATATATATATATATATATATATATATATATATATATATATATATATATATATATATATATATATATATATATATATATATATATATATATATATATATATATATATGTATATATATATATATATATGTATATATATATATATATATATATATATATATATATATAGATATATATATATATATATATATATATATATATATATATATATATATATACATATATTGTGTTATTGTGTTTATATTTATTTTACAATGTTTTATATATTTACATGTTTTATATTTATTTATATATTTTACATGTTTTATATATATTTATTGTTTTATGATCAATGATGAATGAAATCGTATACTGCTCTGAAGATCCTCAAGAAAGGTGAAAGAACTTGTACAACTTCTAAGTGGTCGTTTTCGTGTGTATAGTGGTTCGTTTCCGTATGTATGTCCAGATATAGCACTGGTAAGTGTGTTTTCCTTCTTATTCGTCTATTTGCTTATTTCTATGTAATGCAATGCTACAAACCCAAGATTACTTTTCACAAAACAAATATGAATAGCAAAGAATTTCAAAGCTAATATATATATATATATATATATATATATATATATATATATATATATATATATATATATATATATATATATATATATTGTTACGGTCCCTTTTCATTGCTTGACTTTATGAAAAGTGTAACATTTGTGGTTAGATCTCAGGGCATGACGAGTTTCTTAGCTTGGCAGATTTATGGCACGTAACCTGATTTCGAGGCTATTGTCTCTTGGTCGTTTGATACGAAGCCATCTCCCCTTTCCCTTTGGTTTGTGCAACAGGTATCTGGCGTTACTCATATTTCAAGTTTATCATGTGCTTTTCTATAAAATAAATATGTTGTCATTTCCATAGTAGTGCAGGATTGATTAACAAAATCACTATTGTGTGTGCTTTGTTAACCTGCACATAATCAACTGTATGTTAGATTCAACAACTTGAAATAGGTAAGCGTGTTCTCTAGAGCCGGTAAGCGTGTTCTCTTGTATTAAAGTCCTAATGTTCAGTGATGGACACAGCATTAGGCAACCTTTCGAACTCGCTTCCATCGGCTCAGTAAGTTTTGCAAGTAGATATATTCACTATCCATGTATATAACTGTTATTAGCCCTTGGCTACCGTTTAAACTCTCATTCTACTCAACTATACCTAAATTAATTTTCAAACTTTCACCAAAAATTACAGAATGTCCGATAGTAGGTTCAATGCATTCGATTACTAATTTTATTACTATTTTATTACTATTTTTTTATTAAGCTGAGCTAGAGCGTAAGCAAACTTTTATTGCCCACTATAACGTTTAATTGTTTTACATACACGTGAAGAAAAATGATAGTTATAACACAATTTCAATGTTACTCTGTGTATATTATATTATTAGCATCTAGTATGCGAGTATAATGCATGAGATGTTGGTCCATATCTATATGGCGAAAAGCAAAGCATAACAAAATGATCTTAGAATATCACTGTAGAAAGTGCCACATTAAATTAATAGGCCAGGGACATTTAAGTTCGCTAAGTAGGTACGCAAAAAAGTATATTAAAAATATTTTTTATATAAAAAATGCTTATATTAATTTTTATCTTATGTTTTATTTAACCTTCGTAATTTTCTCTTTGTGCAGGTTACTTAGAGTATTAACTGTTATTAGCAATTTCTTTATTATATATTTCACCTAAGCACACATCACATAAATGATAAATTTGTGTTTAATTCTTATTTTATAGTGTTTAAGGCATAATATTATGCCACATATGATTAACTATATATTTATTTTCAACTATATTACCACTAGTAGTCTTAATTAGTGTACTGTTAGGTATTGAGTAATATTACTTCTTTTACCGTTTACTTGTCATTATTTGTAGTGATATTATTAATTTTCCTCAATAGGATTTGTTTAAAATATTAAATAATATAGTACGAAGTAAACAAGACAATATACAATATCAGTCAGAAATGTCAATGATTTTGACACAAATTTTTTACGCTTCTTCACCTAGTTGCTTGTATGTTTTCTTTCTAAAAACGCCTCTTAAAGCTTCTAGTACAATAATTTAATCCATTTATAATCTAATCATAATTGTCCCTAAAATTGTCCCTATATTTATTTCTTATTTGTCGTAGGCCGCGGAATACAGAATCAATTTAAAATAATTAGAGATTTCGTTAGGAGGGGGGGGATCAGAAAAAAACTATTACTCTTAATTGCTATATATACCATTGGTTATCGAGTAATATTACTCATTATATTACCGAATTTGATGTGTATTAAATCATATAGATGTAATCATATAGATATCATATAGATGTATCATAGATGTAGATGTATCATATAGATATCAGGTACTAAATTAATTAACTAATATTAAAATTTAATATAAATTATGTTCTTTACATTCAATATAATAAAAAATATAACTCGAGGTTTACTCGTATCCCATTATTTGTCCTGAAATTATTCATTTACCTAAATAAGTTTCGTTAAAAATATTAAATATAGTACGAATCAAGAGAATGTGCCATATCAGTAAGAAATATCAGTGATTTTGACACAAATTTTTCAACTATCTTAGCAACTGTAATGTTATTTTTTAAATTTTGAAAATAGCACTTAATTTGTTCAGTACAATAATTTATTTCATTTTAAATGTATTTGATTCATAATTATATTGGTCTTTAATCTATAATGTTATGTTATATAATCTACAATGCCCTTTTGTTTCAACGTTGCTTGACTACGGACATTTGTAAATAATATTCTGTATTTGAAATTTATATATCCATATCAAAATACTTGAACGTAGCAGAAGGAGACACAAGGCCCTTGTAGTATTATAATAAGAGTTGTCTTCGTCTTTCGCAGTTGAACCAATGCCGCTGTCTACATCTGGGTCATTGAAAATCTGCCTACATGAGTCTCTATTATTATGGACTCGTAGTATAGGCATCAAATAGACATATTTCATGAACTGGAGTACCTAGTAGAGAAATAAACTCAGATACTGTGCAATGAAGAACAGAACGAAGCTTTGTTGCACCTGTTTTGCTTTCATAGATTTAATTTGTATTTTGCAAAATTGCACTGCTTGGCAAAACTTGGTGATTGTAAAAGGTGAAATTTATTTTGTAGATATATCATACTGTATGCTGGCTATGTAAATGATATTGTTGATGGTACGGAAGCCATACTTTCATCGAAAACACAGCTAAACGACCACCACGGTGAAATGAATAAGCAAAATATTCTACAATGATTTGAAATCAACTATTGAAAATTTTTGTCTAACCTTCATCGTTATCGAAAATTCTCTACATCACTGTATGTTGTTAATACCAAATACATCGTAGACCAAAGCTTTTATTTAATATATTTAAAATACATAACCCTCCTAATACTAAATATTATCAAAGTTTGTTACTGGCCAAATTAACATTAATATAATAAGCTATACCAATTTTCTATTATACTGTATGCTGTACTAAACTTTTACAATATATCAATACGGACCTCAAACTTGATTTTAGGTTCTTTTTAAAATATAATAAATGTGTACATCTGGAGTGTAGGAAGCTACAAAATAATATTTTTTTTAATAGTATATTTTTCAACGAGCGTTTAAGAAACGCACGAAATTTTCAATAATTCTCTATACTCTATATGAATCCCATTGTTCATATTGAGTGTACTTGAGCATTGTTTGTTGTTTACCGCTACTATAATTTATGTGTTTGTATAGTTTCATATTTTGCGATTTTTCAGGTAACAAATTATGATTGTATCATTCGCTATATAGGTACCTGCTTTAATTCTGGCGGTGTACATAATAGTTCATCTTTACTAACGGAATTCATAATTTGTGGAACTTTTCAAAAATGTCAAATCACCTTCCTCCCCTCAATAATAGTTTACCGTTCTATTTCACAG
This sequence comes from Tetropium fuscum, assembly GCA_964058915.1. Lineage (NCBI taxonomy): Eukaryota > Metazoa > Arthropoda > Insecta > Coleoptera > Cerambycidae > Tetropium > Tetropium fuscum. Next base: position 338,870 of record CAXKVY010018514.1, on the reverse strand, counting down.
TATCGGAGAAGAATTATGTGCGAACAGTCACCTTCGCGTCGCGCGTAGTGATTTATAATAACTCACGCTATTTGTTGATGCATACTATTACTTCTTCAAAAGCAGTTCAATAACGAATGTATAATCTAATAGTATATGAAAGGTTTTGAACACCGATTTGACATAATAAATTGTATTCATACTATCATTTTATTACTGGCATACCTCAATAATTAACTAAAAAATTTATTTCAGTCATCATCAAAATGATTTAAGAAATGGGTAATAAATAAGTAATATCTTATTTATGTTTCAAGAATTTATTTATATTTCAGATTATGGTGCAGTATCTAATCTGAAAATGCGAATAAAAATTATTTAACACTTACTACATTCTGACAGACTTGGCAACAAAATTCGTTGGTCGCATGTTTTACAGTAGACGTACATCGGTTTTTGTTTTGAATCTGCAATAAATATGTACCTATTACTTTTTAAAATGAGTTATAAATTGTTTTGTTTACAAGACCAACAAGCATAATAGTTCCTATTCGACGGTATGGTAAACATCTTTACTCTACTTTTTATAAATAAATTAAATGGTGTACGTGTTTAGGTAGCAATATCACTGATGCAGTTCCAAGCGCGAAATCAATTGATCTTGCGTGAAATCAAGGTTTGGGTCAACGAGATCGCAACATTTTTCATACTAAGAGAGAGGTCAAGACCACTGGCCGGCATTGATAGACATACCGCAATTATTTTAACTGACTTCTTGTTTATAACATGTGGATACAGCTGTATTCAATTTTATCATATCGATTATAATACTTTTGCAAAAGATTTACCTACTCTAAATTATATCCAAAAATGGGAATGTCATTAATCTTGCAACTTCCCCACGTATGTATATTATAATATTATTAACATTAAAAGGTTCTACACAAAATTAAGGTTTTTCGGATTTTACATGTCTTGAAAAAAATTTAGTGTTATTAAAAATTAGTTATTTGTCCTTGCACAGTGCCTTCAAGTAACAGACTATAAGAACTTCGAAGAAATCAAAATATTCTTGATAAATTTATCTACAAACTGAAAAAGTCAGATTATGAATTCAAAATTAATTAAGCATTAAAAATTTTAATGGATCCATTTTTATGCCTGTGAGTGTACCTATTAAAGTATTATATTATTTGGTAAAGTCACTTTGGTGTTAGACTATGAACCTAAACAAAAAAGCTGTATGCAACGATAAATGAACATGTCCATATAGTGCAAAATTGGAATTTTTCACAAGATCTAGATTAATTGGATACTATTTGAATAGCTAGACAAAAAGTAGGTTGCATTTCTGCTATGAATATTGCTGCACAAATGACGAAATATCTTTAGGGTTACAATTATTATTATAAATAATGAATGCGAATGAATAATATCTATAGCTTGTTTAAATTATATTCTTGTTTTATACAATTTATATTCTGCTTCTATATAATTTACATATGTTAATTGTCAGTTTTATATCGTACATAATTATTAGATTGTTATTTATATTTTAGTGTTTTTTAGGTATTTATATTACTTTATATAGGCTTATTTCGATTAGTAATTATGCATATATTCATGCACACATTTATTGACATAGCACTAATAGGCACTAGCAGGCCAGTCGGTACATCCTTTTTAAAGGGTTTAAGTGTAAATAAACGAGCGCAAACTGCAATAAATTTTATTATCTTTGCTTTGATATTTCTAATGACATGGTCTATAGATTTGGCCGTCATATTGGAAAAGTCTGTATAAAAATGACATTTTTTGGTATTTTTGTATGAAATTATTTAATTTCATTAGCTTTATAGTACTTTAAAAAGATTATATTATGTCTTTGGCTTTATTATTGATATGTCAAACATATTTAAATCAGTGACGATAGTAAGTGGGCATATTATAACTGCACTATGTAAATCCCAGAATAATTTTTACTTCTTAACGAAAGAAAAAGCAGACACTATTCACCCATTGCTGCAAACTCGCACCAGAGTAAGAAAATATTTTATTTTTACATATATTTGGTTGCGACAGCATGACATCATATCAGCAATATACAGACAAGGTGCAGTCATGCAAGCAACCATTAAATGTTTTAAAAATCCAAATGCAACTCCAGAAAGCATAACTAAAGCTGGAATACGGCATTTATGGGACTTAATGGGGCATAGGGCCAAAACTTATATACGTCAATGCGCATCTTTGGGCATAGGGCCAAAACTTATATACGTCAATTCGCATCTTTGCCTGCAACCGAAGATGCAGGTCACAATCATTTCAATTGTACCTACAAGCAGTGGTACGGTAATGAAAAATCAACAACTGATTGGAGTTGGAGACAATCATCAAATGGACTGATGCCGATTCCTATGCTGCAAGATACCGTCTACTCCCCAAGTTCTTTGCAATTTTTTTTCCGCACCCAAATAATACATCACAATTCTTGAACTAACTATTAATTTATTGTCAAGTTAAACAATTTCTTATCATTATTATACATTTTAACTATTACTTTCTTACAGTTGGTTATGGAAAGTAACTGCGCGAGTATTTGAAGAAGTAGGCACCTTGTTTGCATTTATATTGATCTCTCTTTTCAAGTTTTTATTGAACGGAATCTTCTATATATTCTTTTACCACGTTCGTTGTTTTCCATCCACCATGCCTTTTAAGAATGATGATGTCTGCTCCCACATTATCCAGTATCGTAGCAGACGTTCTCTGGAAACAGTATCCGGTTTATTTACCAGCATTTGGTAATTCCAAAAATTTTGTAATTCTATAGGGAAACCCCCTATAAAATTTATACCAATAAATTTTTCATTTTTGTATTCTAGGAAGAATATTGAATATCAATGGGTGGCAGATAAAGAAAAAAATATTTTGAAACATTTCTACAATATTGGCTCCTTCGATAAAGTTCTCTTCTCACGTTCGTCTCTAAGTTGGCAATCTCCATCAATACATATTCTCCACTGCTTTTATATGTCCAAGCTGACGAAATTTTAGCTCTTCTCAACTACATACTCTACATTATCAACACAACATTCACTCTACATCTAAAATAGGAAACAATCAATATTTGGAGATAATTATGAAAATTACACTTTACCTTCATCATCAAGTAGGTTTTGTCATCTGCTTCTTTCAAAAATCTTCTGATTTTCTTCAAACACTATACTTCCTGGGTCTATGTCATGGCCGATTAACATTTAGGGAAAGCAATTCAACTTGGAAATTTCTTTATGTCAATATTCTTTTTCACTGACAATATTGTTCTTCCTCTCCCCCTTCAACCCTTCAAGATAACGACAAACATGTGCCTCTGGTGGCCACCAACGCTTTTCGTATTCCACACGCATGCCTCTGAACACACTGACACACTCTTTAAACTTAATAGTTAATGGGCACACGGAATTATATAAAAACTTATGAAAGATATTTATAAAATTGAAATTTATCATTTATGAAATGTTCTAAATGTTATTGTTTTAAGATTGATATAAATTGAGATAACAACAGTGATAACATAGCGAAGAAACGTCTGATAAGTTTCCAGGATACTTACACTTCCCTATCAAATGCTTTCTTCCCTAAATCGAATGCTTCCTATGAGCGCCAGTTCTATGAACACTAATTTATAATTTGAGATGGATCACTGCGACCAAGAGTACCCTATAGTCATAAGGGAGGGGGGGTCCTATTAGGTCTATGTAAATTTTTGCAAGATTAGAATTTTAAGACTGAAGCAATTTTTCAAACAGTGAATGCATCTGTGATACCACTATTTTGTAGTATACTATAAATACCCTACGCAAAACCTACGTAACTTATTCTAATACATGGGACTAAGCCTCTGGTACAATGATTTATATTTAAAACTAGTAATGTTTGAGATGGTTGTTACCTTATAAGTTTTATGTTAATCCTTTAATTTGCGATGCACAACACTTAGCACTAATTTCCACGACTCTGGTTTGTTAACAGCTGATGCTGGGCTCTGGTGGTGTCATCTACCGGACACCGCCGTACTATCTGGAACGCTGCTAGCACTCGACTATTAGTATTATATATTATCTGGAACGCCTCAAACTGTGGATCGTCGGATTCTGCACTTTTACTGCTTGTTTACAATTAGAACTTCTTATAAATTGTCTTCTTTTCTTTTTCTCTTCACCAAATTATTCTGCAGACTGGGGACGCTACCAGGTCTCCACTTCTCACGTCTTAGTTTCGACGAAAACACTTGATATGTGTTTATTATTTTTTCTTTTTCCTCTGGTACTCAACTTTTTACTAGTTTAATTAAATTTCTCTCTATTTTAACTATTAAATTTTAACAAAATTTGATTAAAATATTAGCAGAGCTGCTCTCACCTTGAACGCTATGGCTGAACGCATTGTTTCATGTAACCATGGCATATGCATTGTTTCATGTAACCATGGATATGCCGTATATGAAAGCAATTGCATTTCCTGGATACTCATTTCTTTCTCATTATTATTAAACAATCTGACCAATCAGATTAATGTTTATTATTTTATTATTTTATTTATTTAATTTTACGTCTAACTCCTATAATTTGAATTTTACTTGATTTAATTCTCGATTCTAAACTTTATACTATCATCAGATTTACTTTATGTCGACTAACTCCAGTGTTTAATTTAGGAACTTTAAAATGCATAATCTTGTTGAACCTATTGAAAAACAACTATTTTTTCTAACTATATGCTGGAGAATATTGAATTACATATACAATAGAGTTCTGAAACATTCAAAAGTGATACAGAAATTGCTTATTAAAAAAAATACTATGCATTTTAAAGTTCAACATCTTCTGGATAACTGTATGCCTAATGCTTTTATATCTACTATGTTCAAATAGAACAAATATAAATAGTAGACTAGGTTTGTGTATTCTAAGAAATTGAGTTCCGTCAAAAACTAATGTCATAAAACGTCACTGCAAGTGTTGGAGTATTAATATTTTAAATTCAAGTATAAATGATCAATGAAATAAATCGTATATTGCTGTGAAGATCCTCAATAAAGGTGAAAGAACTCGTACAACTTCTAAGTGGTTCATTTCGGTGTACTGGTAAGTATATCTTTCCTCTTATTCGTCTATTTGCTTATTTCTCTATGTAATGAAATGCTACAAACCCAAGATTACTTTTCACAAAACAATATATATATATATATATATATATATATATATATATATATATATATATATATATATATATATATATATATATATATATATATATATATATATATATATATATATATATATATATATATATATATATATATATATATATATATATATATATATATATATATATATATATATATATATTATAATCTGTTTTATACGACTTTTTGTTACAAAATTCTACAAATTGTTTCAATACACATATTTTTCATTTTTTATTGTGAACTGATGTTCAGTTCTGATTTGGTTATGGGTCGGTTGTATAAACAGTTTGAACTGTAGTTCACTGCTGAACGGCAGGTTCAAAGTAAATAAAAATTGTACCAATAGTATTTCAGAGTGATCTTAATTCAAATACGGTGTTCAAATAAACACCCAATTTCGGCCATTCAGAAGCCACCTTCATCGACAGTTTCGATGAAGGTGATTTTCTGACACTATTTTTCTTTTGAATGTTATAGTGGAGGCATTGAAGCGTAAAATAGGGTCTTACCTCCGAATTTTTTTACTGTGCACCGATTTGCATGCAATTTTGGAATTAAGCTCATCTTACCCTTAACTTCAAAAGTGAAAATGACCCGAACTGCGCCTATGATTTTTAAGGGGTAAACCCCTTAATGGAAAAATTCACATTGAGCCATTTTATCGCTAGAAAACGCATCTAATATTAAGGGGTGAAATTGTAAAGTATTTTCTAACACAATCACTTCATATTAAAATCATTTCCAACCCCTTGAAAACCTTACTACCCTTGTGAACAACCCCTAAATTGAAAAAATCAAAAAAATTAATTTGGTATGACATAAAAAGATTAAGTATAGAGTAAATGATATTTTATGTTCTCTATTTTAATTATCGAATTGTCAACCCCCTTTCGACCCTTCAAATCAACCCCTTGATAAAAAATTGTTTAAAATATTACTTTTGATGAAATAAAAAGGAATTAAATGTTATTCCACGTTCTCGAAAATGACTATCATATTCTCAATCTTTTCAACCCTTAAAACGACCCTAAATTAAAACATTGAATTACACATTTAAAAAAAATGTAACGTTGAACGTGTTAAATGTGTTATATATACATATATGAACGTTGGTATGTATTCATGCCTACGTTTCCAAAATATGTGCCATAATATGTATATATATATATATATATATATATATATATATATATATATATATATATATATATATATATATATATATATATATATATATATATATATATATATATATATATATATATATATATATACATAAGACAACAGTTTTGGGTCTCTATTACTGTGTACTTTCACTTTGCTCCAAAAATTCACACTCCGAAATTTTCAGTTTAATAGGTAGAAAAAAATACGATTAGTTTTTGGACCATAACTCCTTCAATTTTGATCCTATCACAACTTCTAAAAAAGCATTTTAAAGGTAATTTAAAGAGCTACAACTTTTTTCATTACAATGTATAGTGAAAAACCTTTTATTTTGAAACTGTGAAGGGTCAAAGAGCCCCTCTGGCTGTGATTGCGCTACCGCGCGCTCTTTAAACAATCATATCTCCGTCAATTTTTGTGTGGCAGAAATAAAAAATAACCAAATTTTTTGTCAGAAAAAGACCTACATTTTTTATCACTACACTTTTTCACGTATCTTTCATCATTTTTGAGATATTATGAAAAAAAGGTGATTTTTTTAAAAATTCGAAAAATTCTTTTTTTCTAAAATCGTCATTTTTTTGAAAAATACGTATTTTAAAGCAGTCAAACTGCTAGAATTCATCAAACTCTTTATACTAAAGTTAATTCTAGACGGAATACGATTAATTTTAATTTTGGTGGAAATGGCACTTATGAAACCCATCGATTTTTAAAAAAAATCATTAGATATTTCCCTTTTTTTCATTACAGCTCACTCATTTTAGGTGAAAAAGACTTTTAACAGTGCTCATTTTAAAGCTTATTTCAAGCACTACAAAATCCTATTTCAATAGAATGCATAAAATATGCTCGCCGCTAGATGGCATTGAACACATCGATAAAATTTCAGGCAAAATAAAAAAAGGCTTTGACCTTCAATATCTCGCTTAATTTTGCACTTAGCACAGTTTGTAAAAAACCAATTTATTGAATTTTTAACCTACAACAATTTTGTTTATTATAAAATTTTTGTTAAAATGCATATTTTTGGATATATTTGCAAAAAACCAATGAAAAACGTGAAAAAATTTCGAATTTTCAATTTCCAATAACTTACAAAGTATTGAGTTTTTTGAAAAACTTTATAGAACATTTTTTGCTTAAAATGAGGCTTCTATCAATATCTGAGGAATTTTTTTGAAAAAAAAAATTTACACCACCGAGAAAGGGTGGCAACCCTCCCCAGGGTGCCGGCTCAGTTCGGGACATTTTCACTTTTGAAGTTCAGGGTAAGATGAGCCTAATTCCAAAATTTCATGCAATTCGGTGCACAGTAAAAAAAAACGGACCCAAAACGCTTCAATGCCTCCACTATTATTAGTTTGGAAAAATATAGGAATTTAACGAAGTTATAAGTGCCGATGAAGATTATTTGAGTCTTGTGGATGCTGAATGTGGATGCTAATTGTGGGATGCCTCGCTAATTGTGGGATGTGGGATGCCAGCAATCTTTTCCGCAAAGGAGAAGGTAAAATTAGTTTGTTTTTATTATTTCAAGAATTAAACCTATACCATCAATTGTGCTTTTAAATTTCAGTACAAGGCTCATTAATATGCATCTTTTGCACTGAAATTGACAGCTTTTTTTTTATAAAAAGACATGTCAATAGGAAGTATTCCACCACCAAAAAAAATATTTACAAATGCATGAATACAAAAACCCTTTTCAAATAGAATAAGCTATATGTATATTTCGTATTACAGCTAGAAAAAAATTACAATTTATACTTATCTAACTTGTTTGCTATACGTGGCTATATTCGCAAAAAAAATCATATTTTGGTTTGGATTAGTTTTTCAAAAGTAGTTTTTAGTTGCACGAGAATATTTTATACATTTTGTTACTAAATTCTGCAAATTGCTCCCATACACATACTATTTATTTTTTAGTGTGAAGTGATGTTCTGTTTTGATTCGATTATGTTTTCGGACCTAATTAAAAAATGTTGGACTTCTTCTTAGACAACATATTATTGTTGTTCTTTCACAAAACGTAAAATTTTTAAACACTTCAATAAATCCAACGTAGTTTCGTGTCAAATAAATAATTTAACTTTGATCTACTTATATGACAGCCGCAATGCTCCAATTTTGAGACACATGATAACTGGTATTGCACTTTCCAATAGCCCGTATTTTGTTTAAGTAATATCTAGTTGCAGAATATTATTTTTTGAATACTTAAAGTGAACGTGTGCGGGATTTAAGTATTTAGTATATAAGAACGTAAGATTTATGAATTTATCAGTGTGTGCATTAGTTCCTCCAAATAAACATAGTTAGTCAAAACTACAATAAAATTAAACAGTCAACTATGTTTGCTCAAGTAAGACTCAATTTTTGTTTTAAATTATATTATAAGGAATACATTTACAAAGAACTTCAAATAGAGTTAGTATTTTAAATATTACAAAGGAAGTTAATATCGAAATCTTAGAAATAAATTCAATATAAATTTTGATTTACATTTGAAAATTTATTTAACTGCTTTATAGTATTTGTACTCATACAAATGAATATGATTTTGGCACATTTTAGTGTCCCATTATCATTCAATACTGAAAAATTCGGAATGGTTAATTTAATAATATAATTTTATCTCGTAAAACGTTATCAGTGGGAAGTTTTCAGTAAAATAACACGTCATGTCCTGTGTACTAAAAAAAGGTGAAATTGCCATAGTAATTTATGCACTACATTTTGTTAATTTCTTTACCTGTGGTATATTATATTGAGTAAGCATCAGCATTAATCCTCTTTTACAGAATAAACATAACATTGGTCCTAAAACTGATCATTAAAATAATATAAATATGGTATCATTTTAGTATCGACAAGTACCTACTTGTATATAAATACGTAATGATGAGGAACGCTTATATGAATATTATCAGCAGCCGAAAGCGCACAAACAACAGCAAAACAGAACAAAATCAATTTTATAGTGGTCATAACTCTTATCTTAAATTATTTATCAGTGATATTTTTCTTTAGATTTTCTTCATCATCTTCTTATACTTTCTACTTAAAGTAGAATAAATTTGCTACAAAATGAATAAACCATATTTTAAGTCAAATAGTTACCGAGATATGGAGATACTCTTCAAAAATGGAGCATATTCCAAAGTTTTCTTCATATTTCGATTTCAATACCGGCAAAATGGCGCGTCCTACATTAGAATCAAATTTGTAGGGTTCATTAAGCTTTAATTATAGCTCGGCGTTCGGCACTCTTGCTGCTTTTTTGAGCGGCGTCCATTGGGTATCCATCGAACACCACAGTAACATTCATACCAAAATAGGTTCTGATATAATTATTTATGTAACCCTCAACGATATCCTTCACTGGCGTCTTACGGTGACGTATGTACGTATGTTATGGAGCAAGTAGCCACTATCAAAATGATGTGGATGTGGGCGTCTCGCAAGATATTCGTGGAGAGAGGTGTGAATGACGAGAACAAAGCTGATGTAGTTGTCTTCCTCATTCCAGCTTCGGTAAACAGCGACATCGGGTAAGACCAATTCGTATTGGAAGTGGTTTGGCAGTTTTGCGACAGATTTTTAGGTGATGATAACTAGATGGAATATTGTCAGCTGGTCCTTTTGAATTTTCTTGTCTTTCACTTTTATGGAACGTAATCTTGCCAAGGTAACGACTGTGCTTTTACATTTGAAACCAACTTTTCCAAATGTCTGGTTTTCTATTATTTCCGGTTCATGTATTTCGAATTTCTATGCCTTATAACAATTGACTTTATCACTTTTAAGAATTCCACTGCGAATTTTAATGTTTTCCGTATCGAGAAAATGGAGATGATCATCAAACCGTTTTTTTATTTTGCGTTATATTTGTTGTCGCGAAAAATTCAAATGTATCATAAGCAATCCACTTGCTCACAAATGTTTACGAGTTCATTTTTCCAACAACGTGCTTGTAATCCCATGACCATCAACCCTCAGTTGCTTCTGAAGAACCTTATCAGGGTTTGTTCAGCAGTTGTTAGGCCTGACCAGAGGCCACTCAAAATTTGCCACTACGCCGAATGGTAAAGTTTCCTTATGTGAATGTGCTGAAATTGGCCGGGATTATCCTTTGTTTGAGAGCGGCCATATCTTGCAGATAAAACCGTGCACTCTTGGCGTAGAGAAAAAAATTACCTGCTGAATGTAAGTAAGGAGGAATTTTGACCACGGTTTGTAAGTGGAGCTTCCAGTCTGTCAATCATTCGGCCTGAATTAACTGTTTCATGAGAGTAGTGAGATGGAAATACTGGATCCATAGTTTTGATGTCAGTCGATGTCATGTCGATTTTGTCTAATGTACTTTTGAACTTGACCTGTAAGACCTGGAAAAATTCCATTTCCGCTACCTCCAACACGAGATCTGAGTTCACTGAGCAACTATTCAATTTCTTGCTGTTCTCTATGAGAGTTGAACTTTGTTAGACATTAGTTCGCACAATACCAGGTAACATAGAGTGTAATAGGCGTGACCATTATATATTTTATCCACGCCCTTACGGGCGTAGATTTATGCCAAAGAGCTCGTTTAATCCATATTAGACATTATTTCTCCAATACCTCCCAGAAAGGACATCAACAGATAAAACCCTCCAGAAGATGAAGCACGTTTTTTGTCTTCTATCTTTGAAGAGTGTCTCGGTAACTATTTGACCAAAACAATTTAGGTCTCATTTTACAACTAATCTGATTTAAAAAAGAAAAGTAATTTTTTTATTTAAGAAGGCATACTTTAGATGTCGAAAAAAAGTAACAATTGCGAAAAATTCGCTTGTTTTTCGACCAGCATTCAGTTAGCAGTGGGTTTCCAGACATGCAAATCTGGATTTGTACAGGTCCAAAACACATAAGCCAAAAACCGCTAATGCTCCATGCATTTTGTGTAAAGTTTGGCTGGGCTATTAATAGATATTTATTTTATGAGGAGTGTAAGTTATATTTTATATGACTGAACACTAAAGTTTAAACTTCGAGCGTAGCGGCGCGAATAAAATTCATGCGAGTCACATAAACTAAATTACGCTCCGAATGATATACACTATTTCATTTTTAGCAATTGATAATATATATATAATTCAGGAAATAAGTAAATGTGCACATAATCCCAAAGAAATATCAAAATATGAGCTTTAACGAGCATTCTTTATATCCAGGTTATTTCCATTATTGCCCTCGCGGTTTCCGCACACGCAGGTCTATCTTACACAACTGGAGGACTAGGGTTGGGGGGAGGATTAGGTTACGGGGGTGGAGGACTAGGTTACGGCGGAGGTGATATTGCCCTAGGAGGACATGCCATTGCAGCTCCTATTACGAAACAAGTTGATTATTATGTAAGTTTGCACTTTAATATATTTCACTAGTATTATTTCCTATTACTTTATATTATTTATTGTTACTGGTCCGCAAATGGTCTGTTTGGAGATGAAAGAGAGTAATAAAGGTTCATTAAATACGCACTCGGGGCTTCACTTTTCCGCTCGCCTTGCGGGAAGGTAACACTTTCCGCTGTAGTTAGGAAAATAATTATTGTCAAACACATATTTCGATTATTCTACATTCCTTCCAGGCGCCGGCTCATTATGAATTCAAATACGGCGTAGATGACGCCCATACGGGTGACAAGAAACAACAGTCGGAGGTCCGTGTTGGAGACACCGTCAAAGGAGAATACTCTCTTGCAGAACCTGATGGTACCATACGTGTTGTAAAATACACAGCTGACCCACATAACGGTTTCAACGCTGTTGTTAGCAGAGTTGGACATGCTGCACACCCCCAAATTGTAACCAAAGCTGTTGTTGCCTCTCACGGTATAGGTCTCGCAGGAGGACTTGGAGGTGGACTTGCCGGAGGCTTAGGAGGAGGTCTTGGACTTGGAAGTCATGGTGGATATTATTAGTTGAGGTCATTTTCATCAATGTCGTTGTGTAGTCGTCACGGTTGCCATACTTATTATTATGATTGTACTCATTTTCGTTGTTGCTCATCTTTTTTCATTTTTATTCTAATCTCTGATATTAATCTTCTAGAGATGGTCATCCTTGTTGTATATACTTATGTTAAATAGTATTATGATAAACAATAAATGTTTATACTTATTTTGTTGTATTCATATTCAACACCATTACCATACTTATATAGTACCTATATAGTACCTATATAGTAACTACATAGTACCTATATAATACCTATATAGTACCTGCATAATACCTATATAGTAGGTATATATATTATAATACCTACTACCTAGTATACTTATACCTAGTGTATACCTACTAGATACGTAGGTATACCCTATACTTAATGGTAGTATCAGATATAATCCAAGATACAGGACGTTAAATTTATATATTGCACACGCATTACGCCATAACCTATTTCATATTTATTAGTAGTATACAACAATTTAAAACCATTTTAGGGGCTGTTCACACAATTTCAACGAAAACGTTCAACGAAAAATAAAAATGATAATAAAGCTTATAGTCTAAGAGCCCGTGATCACCAGACCTTCGTCATAGTATAATAGAAGCTGGAAGTTTGTCTGTGCATGTCCCCAATAAAGATAAGGAACGATCGGCGGCTATGAAGTTTGTATCATCGTGGCTTTAGCAAGTAACAGGTAGCAAAAGTGTATAATATTACTACCCAAAATCGTCAAAGTATAAAGCGTATTTTTTTTATATTTTCTTCGGGGTAATATTAGAAATCTCGCCATCCATTGCCAGACACTTAGCACTTAAACTTAAATGAGGGTGTATCAAATATAAACGGGACTGATTTTTTTTAATTACTGAGGGGTTCGAGACCTAAAAGGAGTTGATGCGCCACTGGCCTATACTGTTAGGGAGAACTAATTGCAATTTGCTCGAGTCGTTTTAGTATGAAACAGAACCATGAGTGAGACAGAAGTGCATATCTCGTGGAGCAACGGATAATCATTAAGTTTTTGACCAAGGAGGGGGTGATTCCTACTGAAATTATGAGGCGGTTACAGGTATAGTTTGGGGACAACACTCTGTCAATAACCCGTGTGTTTCCGTGGCACAAAGAATTTTCTGGAGGCCGTGAAAAGATTGTGAGTAAAAGTCACGCTCGCCGACCCAGAGCACGTGTTACCGAAGCCAACATTGAGGCTATCCGAAATCTTGTGAAGGGAAATCGGCGCATTTTAAAATCATCTGTTACGACCCGGTGAACACCCAAGTAACTGATGTTCAGTTTGGCAATTATTTCCTATAGAGTTATGCGCCGATTTTGTGTTGCACTGAGCGCATCTTCTCTAACATTTTACAACTTGTGGTAGATATTTTCCCACATCTGATAAACGTAAGGTATTTTTGACGGTTGCTATCTTTGGTTGCTTCTTTGCAAAACCCACCATTGCAAAGCAATAGCCCCTTTACGTGATAGCCAACAACGACGTGATTTTCTGGCAACAGAATGAATTTCCAACATCTAATCCATTCTGTCCACTCCGCCCATGATCTTATAATCAGATACAGCTTCTGGACAAGGACTACTTTATCTCCTTTTCGGTTTGTTCTTCGGACCGTTATCACTTTTGATGGATTGTGCATTGAAGATAAAGCAGAAACAGATTTTTTCCGCGATCTATCAATCTCACGAATGACATATCACCGCTCATGGCATAGTCTATTTCATGCTGTTTCAAGGTTTTCATATTTATTTCATTGACCGGCAAATGTTTTCTCTTCATGCGGACAGTTCCACATGAAAATAGTTTTTTTAATAAGGTACATTATTAGGGTAATATTAGGGTCCGGGCGAAAATATGGCCCACCCGTGTTAATAATGTTCTTAAGCGCCATCTGTGAACAAGAAGCAGAACTTCTGGCTTCGTTGGATTAGTGGAAGACGTAGTCTACTATAATATAAATCTTTAGTGACTAGTTACTGTGCTACGAACCTATCTCTGGAAACCGCGTTTCTTCTTATTATTTTCTCTTAAGTTAGAGTACGTGTAGTTTTGAGTGTATAATCAAAACAGGTAAGACAATTAGATTGTTGAAATGTATGATTCTTTGGCTTTAGGTTTTTGCTTAATACAACGTTGTAGCTAATTTTGTTAGCAAAACATAACCTATAATATGAACAACGTGGACGTCAGAAATATGGCCCACCACAAAACATCAGTGGGCCATATTTCCGACCGTTGAAGTAAAAGTTATTTCTACGTTATTTTTTTTTCAGAATGGGAAAAATTTGTCGAGGTATTCGCGCAAACTGGGACAGCGAAATGATGGCTGAAGCATTGGAAATGCTCAGAAAGGGCAAAAGTTAACGGTATGTCGAAAAACATTGCGGCATTCCACGTACTACACTGAGAAATAATATTAAAAGTGGAAATGAGAAAAGAATCCTTGGAAAAAACCCCTTATTAAGTGAGGAATAGGAAAGGGTCGCGGAACAAGATGTCGCGAATAGGTCTTCCATTAACCCCAAGAACCGTTCGTAGAAGTGTTTTCCGATTTTGTCAAGAAAGCAGTATTCCACACAGATTTAACAATGAGAAAGAACTCGCCGGATTCACTTGGTACAAATACTTTCTAAAAAGACACCCCAACATCACCAAGAGGAAACCACAAATGATGAACGTGGCTAGGGCCCAAAAACTGAACCCTGCGATTGTTCAAGATCACTTCCCTAAATTAGGTGCCGTTTTAAATGACTTAGAACTAAAGAATTCTCCACAATTTATTTACAACCTCGATGAAAAATGTAAATTAACCCATCATGCTCATAAAGTTTTGGCAGAATGGGGAGAACATAGAGTTCACTTATTAGCAAACGAACACGCCGAAAACGTAACTGTAGTAGCGTGTATCAACGCTGTGGGTCAGGCGGTACCGCCGAAGATTATTTTTAAGGGCATAAGGAAAAAGGACACCTACTCAGACAATGTTTCTCCGGGTTCCATTGTTGAAACATATAACATTACTGGGACACGGAACTTCTGAATTATTGGGAAACAACCAATGTTCCTTGTCGAACTCTCAAGAAGGAAAAATTCGGCGTAGTGTTTGCTAAAGTTTGGCAACAATGTATGTCTATTTCAAATATACGAAACGGTTTCCGGTCCACTGGAATATACCCATTTGATCCATCAGTTATTCCAGAAAATGCATTTGGTCCATCGACTCTTACACACAAAGAACACCCAATAGAACTAACAAATTCTATTCCATTGATTAATTTTGAACAAAAAGCTAGTCAAATTTCTCCAATAAAATCAGATGGACCGACTTCTGGATGTTCCACGTGGACGGATAAGAAAACTAAACCCATTAAACCGAAAATCAAGATACTGAGTGTTTTCACTTTGAAAGCTAAGGAAAATATCAACATTCCGAAGTTCAGAAGGTAGATAGCCTCAAATGTGCATAGGAGGAAACTACCAAAATAAAGACATTCACAGATATTCTGAAGACATCCGAATTTGGAGAAAGGAAACAATCCAAAATTCCCCGAAGAATAGGACTAAATTACAAAGCGAAGTTGCCAAAATCTTCAGTCCACCCGCTGAGCCAAAATTAAGATACCAAATGATATCACTGTGAAGGCTAAGGATATTCCACATTCTGGCGTTCAAATGGTAGATAGACCAAACAATCCACAGAAAAGTACTCCCAAAAAAAGACATTCACGGATATTCTAAAAACACCAGAATTTGAAGTGAGTATACGATCCAAGGCTCCTCGAAAAAAAGCATTGAATTACAAAGCGCAGTTACTGAAAATAGATTTGTTCAATAACAATAAGGGAGTAAGTCAAGGTTAAAGAAACTTGGTACTGTTTTGTGTGCGAAGAGGACAAAAAAAAGGATATGTGCCGTTGTGCACAATGTGGGGTTTGGGTGCATGAAATTTGTGCAGGACCAACTTCTGAAGATATGGAAGACTACGTATGTCCCAAATGCACGTAAGAACTCGTTAAGCGGTTATTTATTAGATGGCCATTTGTGACGTTCTAAAATAGACGTGGGCCTTATTTGAAGTGAAGTGAAGGTGAGAAATACGGCCCAAATCGAGATCTTTGCATTTTTTATTATCACTGCAGATATAATTTATGTTTATGTTGTTTTTACGTGGAATCTACTTTGTTTTGCGGCGTAGCCTCACATTTCTGTAAGTTTTCAAATAAACGGCATTTTATAACTTTTATTGGCATTTTAGTTGAAAGTGGGTTATATTACCCTGACGTACCTTAGTAGTTTCCACACAAGAATTACAGATGTAAAAAAATATAAAAAATATGCAATAATATACCCCTTCTAGTGCCATTGTCTATATTATCTAATTCATTTTTAAAATCCTTTTATTTGGAGACGTGTTAGTATACTGAAATGGACCCTATCCCCTATTTACTCAAGGAAACTGCGATGTCGTGACCTCTGTTTTGTTTAAAGAGGAGAAACCGATTTTTTAATAGCAAGTGTGTAGGGGCTAAAGCAGGGACCAGGAAAGACGGTGTGCGGGGTGGTTGAGATAAGTCAGGATAGAGTTGAGGCGTGTAAAGTGGGGTATACAAGAGATTGCGTATGGGGAGGCAGGTACTTGTACTCTGGTGCTAGTGTTTGACGTCAAATTTCCCAGGTTAGTAAGTATACTAATTTGTAATGTTTATTATTAAATTTGTTATCTCGAGAATTACCGCCATCATTTTATTAAAATTGTCCGTATTACTTTGTTTTTAAACTATGAATAATTATGATACGATATGCATAAACTATGAACATTTTACTTGTTTATTTAATGTGTTCAGCTCGAACTTTTAAACATGTCTAGTATTAGTATTCGGCCAATAACTTTGTATATTATCATTTGTATTGGATTATTATATATAGTATATAAGAAATTATATTTGAAATATTTAAAATTGATGACCTCAAGAAAGAAACCATCAGGATAAATGACATAATCTAAGGAAACAAATCTTCAGGAGAAATTTCCATCAAAGAATGGAGGAGTTACGTATCCACTTCAAAGCACGGAATGGCTGAACAGCATTAATTACTACTGTAATCTCCTTAACTTATATTATATTACATCCGATAAGAAGTGAGTCTTGCCCATTGTCCGCATTCATTATTCATTATTATTCTCGCTTTCAACAAGTTCTGTTCTTTCGGCCTGCAAGTTGAAATTTGTATTTTTGGAAATACAGATTGTTTTTAGAAACCGAGTTTCTGATTTGCGAAACTTATGCCACTTGTATTATATTGGACAAGAATTACTTGTTGTTGACTTTTTTATGATCAGTACCTACCTACCTGCCGGATATAATAAATCATTCTATGAAGGATGCCACTTAAGATTACTTACATATACATTACTTACATATATAACGAGATTCAATTGGGTGATAAATATATAAAGACAAATATTTTGCAGCATATTTTTTATTGAGACACGTCAACGAATTCATATAGCATATTAGAGTAATAATAAATTTTAATATCAAACATGATGTCTAAGGTAGCCACAGTTTTCTTATTATTGAGTGTAGCTAATTTAGCTATTAGTAGCTCGGTGTTTTGTCCAGATCCATCCATAGCGTAAGTACTTTTAAATATAGGTGTGTATTTGAAACATTACAATTAATATTTTTGTGTCGGTTTTTGTTATTTCAGGAATATTTCAATCATATTGTAAAGCATTATGATATATTTCTTCAGCATTTATGATCGTGTTACTCAATGAAATTTAAACAAGAGCGTATACAATTTGCTTGGATTCGTCTGCAGATTTAAAGAAATATGTTGTGATAGTTTCGGATATTGTAACACCAAATTATGGCATTTTTTTACATCTCAATAGGTACATGCTATTTATTGATGTTGGCTCTTGAGTACCAATAATTATACTACAATAATACAAAATTATGTTAGTCTCCAAATGTGATGGAGATGTCAATTGATAATTCTAATACTATCACTGAATATTTTTACAGAATTATGATTATGAGATATTATTATGTTATAAGTAGTTACTGTCGATTTTATATATATTTTCTTTTGGTTATCATTTACGATATTTGATTTATATATGCTTTGTTGTGATTTATATATTAATTTCTTACTATATAGGTTTTTATTTTAGTACTACTCTTTTATACGAAGAGAATATTGAACTTGAAGCCCCAGAATTTGGAAGAATAGAGAAAACACTTAGTTTTTATACCACAGAAGAAATTTCTTGTTTATTGGTAAGTATATTGGTAATAAGTAATATCAGAGAACACATTTATATGCATATATCTGTACCGTAGGTTATTTCTATATCAGAAACGTCTTAGCAACAACTTCCGTTGTAGTTCTGCCCAAATTAATTAACAGCAATATGCTATTAAAGTACCTACCTACTATATTTTGTAAAGCAAAAAAGGCAAATTAAAATGAACAACAGCTTTCTTTAGAACTAAAATAAAATTGCTTTACCATTAAAATTTTTGAAAAACTAGAACCGAAAATAATAGCAAGAAGTACAAATATCAAGATGTGCTGACCTTGTATATCTAAGATACATTGTATAGCTAAGCAAAATGCAATACTTAACATATTTTTTAAGTAACAAGAGAGAGAGAAAAATATATATTAATTAACTCAATTAAAATTCATGAGAAAAAACTCGTTGTATTACAATTTATAGATGGAATTTAAAAATTATTAATTTAAAAAATGTCACGTGATGATATAGCTTTATTACTAGCTTGTTGCCAATGATAAAAAAGTGAATTATTATAATTTTCCACTGATATTGAGGGTCAAAGTAACTTTATATCTTACCCTAAATTCGACCATGTCATGTAGGTACGTATTGTTGCGTAGATACGTACCGAATACACGTTAAGATCCTCACTATCTCCCTTAAATTTAAAAGATCATGGAAGTCTAATGTATTTACCTCGTAGTGTTTTGAATATCTTGCAATACCCAAAATACCGATGTTAGTTGTCGAGAAGTCATAATAAAATTAATTCTATTTAAATGGCTTATCAAATTGCACCATGGGCCATGCTTAGTGGTGAAGAGACGAGGGCCTAATTTCGTGTTTCTACATACTATAGACATAGGATTCCCAACACTCCAGTTTTGACCCCGAGTCTCCGGGTTTCACGATCTATTTATTTATTAATATTAATTATTTTTTTAGTTGTAATGATTATAAAAATATATAAAAACACATTTTATTTTATTTCAATGAACTTATTCGTAATATACAATATAGTTTCTTTTTATTTGAGAAAGGTATGGAATTCCAAATCTTTTTCTTGTGAAAGTCGCTATATTTGTATAAATGGATTTTGGAATGGAAGTGCCAGGAAAACGCGTGACCTTAAAAATGTTAAAAATCAGATCTAATATCGCGGCAGTGATGCTCAGACCCCCCTCTCCTCAAAATGAAAAACTCTGGGTGAACTACTTTTAAAAGTTGGCAACCCTATATAGGAATTTAATAAAAATAATAAAGATAAACGGTTTAATAAATCCACATGTTTACAAAAACGATACAACATATATATTATAAAGGGCATTGTGAATGGAAATAAAGGGCCGGCCATATTATGGGCCATATAAAGGGCCGTAGCGAATTTACTTAATGCTATAAAAATGGCTATACTTTTAAATTTACTTTTAAATACTTTTAAAAAATACTTACATTGGTATAAACAATAGAAGAAGGCGATGGTAAATAAATAAAAATGAAGACAAGAAAGAAGGAATAGCATAAATATAGAGAATTTACAGAACAGATATTTAGGTACTTTTAGATTTAGGTACAGAATTTAGGTACTACATATAGGAAATGTACCTCCGTATAAGAAAAATCAGATGTTTATTGTAAGCGAAAATATAAAATACATCATGTATACCACAGTGATCTCACATGTATTTCTCATCTGAGGTCACTGTAGAGACAAGAGTTCTCTTTTTAGTTTGTTTTTAAGTGTATAGCAGGAGAACGATTTCATTTACTTTTATTTATATACGATGCAATATGTTAATAAAAGGAGCGTTAACCTAAACATTTCTTTATGATGAGTAGCGATCGTTAAAATGTTTTCTGCGAATATACAGATTATGAAGATTGGTACGGTATTTAATTTAATTATGTATGTACGGAGACGATTTAAATTCAGAATTTTATTTAAAAAAAGCCAGTAGTGTGAAGTAGGTATTATTAGATTATACATATTTAACCATGGAATATCTTTCAGTTTATGTGTCTACGTCTAATTCCAAATATTAGTCTTAAATATGAATTCTTCAATTTTTGCATGCGTCTGACGTCTGATATCAGTGCTGCTAATACAGGGTCCATATATATTATCGCAATAGAATTATTTTATCGCATAACGGGGTTTTGATATTTTGTTTTAACTAGTGTCTGCGTGAATAAATTATTTTTAAACTTTAGTATCCTTGTCTTAGATTATAATTACGTAATCTTTAAATCTTGGTTTATGATCAACTATAAGACCTAGACTCTTGGAAGAACCTTTAAATGGGACATTGTCATTATCAATCCTTAACTCAAGGTTGTCTATTACGTAATTGGAAATTTTTAAAGTTGCAATAATATTTTTGGACTAATTTTCAATAATGATCTTTAGATGAAATTAGAAGAGATATAGATATATATATATATATATATATATATATATATATATATATATATATATATATATATATATATATATATATATATATATATATATATATATATATATATATATATATATATATATATATATATATATGTATATATATATATATATATCTATATATATATATATATATATATATATATATATATATATATATATATATATATATATATATATATATATATATATATATATATATATATATATATATATATATATATATATATATATATATATATATATATATATATATATATATATATATATATATATATATATATATATATATATATATATATATATATATATGATATCACGAACATAGTGGCTGAATTATTAAAGCCAATATGATTGATATAGCTACCTCATGATTGAGCATATCGGAAGTCTAGTAAAATAAGAACTGTGGCCTTTTTTCTTATCATCAGCGTAATATCCGAAAGTGCTGTGGAACAAGTATATCCATACCTAAAGCCAGACTGTTTAATATTATTAGAATTAAGAAAGGAGGTTATTGCGAAATAATTTACGAGAGACCTTCTGCCACGATGGCATCTCGATTATGTCCACAACCATCTGAAAATAAGTCGACAGAACTTGATAATCATTTTATTTCAGGTGTTTGGTGGATTAACCGGAACATTAATTACTTCCATTGGTTATTCAGATGGCAACGTAACTGTCCAACTAGTTTCCCAGATTCAACAAGGAATAGATATTACATTTGAAGCATACTCTAAGTAACAACCCAGCAAAATATTCTTCAAAATAAAACATTAACATATTAATATTAGTACACTAACTAAATTAAATATTAACTTAAATAAACAGTTGTTAATAGACTTATTTCCAATTACCTATGTCCTATTACCCTATGCCCGATTTGGAAATTTCATTAGTAATAAAAGGCCTGAATATCATGTTTCTATCGTGATTAAAAAAGGAATATACCGGGCGTAAACTAAACCCCTAAAAAAATCAAAATTTCATTCTTACCAAGAATCGTGATAATTTTTTTTTACCAGAGTAGCTAACCTATGCCTATGCCTATGCTACTAGCCTACTATCACAGTATAATCATAAAATCATAATTGGAGGCTAAAATGAGTTTCACTCTATATAGCCTCTAGCTCCTGATTTGGACTCCTGAATCTTGTGCATTTGCGTTTTGTGTTACTTGTTGCCTGAATAATACTTATAAAGAACAGATATATTAAATGTTTATTATCTCTTTTTATTATGGAAAAACTAATTAAATTAATAACATTCAAACAAACAACTCATTCTGTTCGACCCTCTTTTTTAGTTTTTTTTTCAACTACATTTTAACCCGTAGGTAGTAGTTTTCAAATCATTTTAGTTGTTGATATGATAATATAAGGCAGAAAATACAATGGCAACTGAATTAACTTAGTTTAAATACCGAAGACTATTTATTACAAGTGAATCTTTTACGAAGATTCCAACTGTGAGAAAAATGGTAACCGATTCTGAATGTTAGTTAAGTCAACGTTTTATTATGAATATTACAAATTATGAAGTTTTAGGGATATATATTTTACTTCGTGAAATTTTTTACAAATATAATCCTATTAAATGTTTAAATATGTTCCAAGTTGGAAATGTCGTAAAATATTTTAATCACGAAGTTAGGGCTAATTTTCAAAGTTCCAAGTACTATCCAAAGATTTTTAGTCAGAAAATACGAAATACTTAAGAAAAGTCAATTTTTTCAAAGTTTAAATGTTAGCAAAATATTTTCAATCATAAAATACGAAATATTATTACAAGTTCTACTTTTACGGAAATATCAAATATGTTAAAAATGGCAACATAAACCTGTATTTCTAAATATTAGGAAAATATTTTCCTAAAATATGAAATAATATATTAAATGTGATATATTACCTCCTACACTTATTAAACTGTCACTTTTAATTTAACTGCCACTGTCTTACCACTACATGTTGATACGGATCGGTGTTGCGACCAGCTAGGTGCTTCCCAATGTTTGCAGCTTTTAACTGGGCTGCCGTAATTATTCTCCGGCGCAGAATTTCGGCGGATTGGTGGACAGCCGATTTTCGACCTTTATGGGGCAGCATCTCAATCGGAGAAATAAGCCGTGATTCACATTTTTAAACGCGGCTGGCTTTCAGTTTTGGACTTAACAATTTAAAAACCTACTGAAAAGGAAATAAATCACTGCTGTTATTATATTCACGTAAAATATAATCTGTGGTATTATTGTATATTATTGTATATTACTGTGTATTATTGTATATCATTGTATATTATTGTATATTATAGTATATTATTGTATATTATTGTACATTATTGTATATTATTGTATATTATTTTATGTTATTGTATATTATTGTATATTATTGTAACAAGTGCTTTGCAAAATCCTCGATTCGTTAAAATTTTTTGTGTCTCGTCGCATTTTCACATATTGTCTGACCGAGACCTCCGTAAGACAGGCCGGGGACAATAATTTGTGACGTCATGAAACTGGTCCCGTTACGACATAACGTAATATACAATATATAGAGGTTTTTTTGAGTAAAACCGAATATATTTCAAAACAAACTGTTACTTATGATAAAATAACTTGACAGGGGGTTTCCACATCATAATAGAGGTACCATAATAGACGAGTTGGCTCCGATTGCAAAACTAAGCTCTAACTATGAAATTTTATTAATTATCTGTCTGATCTATCATTATTTTGACTGTCAATTTCATTGATGATTATTTTTGAATAATTATTAAGGAATATATTGGAAAGAATATGACTAGTTTTAGTTAATATTGATTTAAGTGTTTTGTTACATAAAACACATTATTCATTCATTTCTTCTACATACTTTTCTAATTTTAAAATTATCAACTGCGGGACATGGGGCAACATGATCGCATGTTGCGGGACCTCTCTTTAAAAACTCGATTTCGTATTTATCTGAAATAAGCTCATTAAATATTTGATAGGCTTGAACAGAAACTTCAAAGAATAATTCCGATTGTTGTTTTAAAGCACCTCTTGTTAAATTTTTAAGAGTTTCGCTAACCAAACAGAGTCGTTTTCAGGAGAGTTGGTAAGTTGGTACGAGTTGAAAAAAATCTGAATTTGTAGTATATTGATGTATATTTTACGATTTTCACAACCATTAACAAATTAAATAACAGAATGTGCACAATATCCGGAAATATAAAATAGTGATGATAATACTGAATAATTTAGTTTAATGTCAGACAAATTAGGAATTATTTCTGAAAACAAATCGATATTTTCAGACATGTGAAACGAAGAACCATCTTTTTCGTCTTTGTCATTAAATGAAAACTCTTTTAAGGAAAATGTACCAAACTTGGCCGACTTTACTCTAAGAAGATTTGATACTTTTAATTATTTTCTGATTCAGGGCTTGTGTCAAGGAAATATAGAAATAAAAAATTTTAAAAAGGAAATGGGACAATTTTTTCTCCTTAAATTTAAGTGAAAAGTTGTCGAAATTTAATATGTTATCGCTGCGAACCCATTCCTGAAAAATAGTATCGTCCCAATTTGCTAACTCAGTCGCCTTTCATCTGGGAGTTTTCGCTTAACAGGTGACTTTTTTGTCATATGGGATGGTTGATTCGGAAATTTTGAGGGAATAGCGTTTTTTGTAAGTATTGCTTTCTCTCTAGGAACCTCCAAGATAGAACCACCGTCCCTAGTCATTCTATCTATTTTTATAATACACGACTCTGAAAAATACCTAATACAGACTACTGAATATTTTGTAGTACGACTCTCTATGAATGGATTTAATCCATATTTGTTTAATTTCCTCATCTTTTGGAACAGAAAACACGGACACATAAGTACTGATACTATAGTAATTGCTTGACCACTTAGGGGCGCAACATTTAGAAGTCATAATGGAAAAAATTAAGATTTTACTTTTTAAAACACCTGGGTATTATTTTGATTGAACTTTTTTCTAGAAAATAGTCAATATATTTACGGCATTTTATTGTAAATGACACCTACCTTAAGCAGTGAAGTATATTTTTAACTAACATGTTTGTTATAACACAAGAAACATACTTTTAAAATTTACACAGAAACCCTTCCACTATACCGGCATTAGCCATTTGACAGATAACAAATCACGCAACAAAAACAAACCACCTTCCGCGTCTGTTTTGCTGACTTTACCGAATCGTTGATTCACGTCCGATCTTACTTACTCTATCTAACTTACACATTCTGTATATCTCTATCCTACCATATCGAGAAATACGTAGGGAATGATTTTCCGGGGTACGGTACTTCCGAGATGACTTGATGTAAAATAGTGTAAAATCACCGGGATCGGTCTTGTGACGTTATTGTCGTCATATTTTTTTATGTTCCAGGCCTCTACCTTACGGAGATCACGGTCTGACAAGTTCTATTATATTCGATCCCGGAATATTCCCAGATGTTACAAATAATTCTCGCTTTACCTTTATTTTTGTATTATTTGGTAAAATAATTCTGAAAACTGAACCTTCATATATAACTTTTTATTCAGCTACCCTCTATGCAAGCTCCACTTGCCAGAATAAATGGGGGTTTTCTTTCTTTAGATAAGCAATCGAAGTATGTTAATAAGACCTTTTCGTGAGTTATATTCTTCTTGTTATTATTGGTATACTACTCCTCATAAAGAATAAACACAGTTTCATATACAGTCGTGATTTTTCAGACAAAAGAGAGCACATTTCCTTAGACTTTTTCCACATCGGAAGGTACACGTCGATGGTACAAAACTTCGTATGTAATTTGGATCATATACAATAATTATGGTACATGGTAATAATTTTATTTACTTATTTTGCTATTTATATTAGTTTTTAGTATTTAATATCTATTATTTGTAATAATTTTACTACAATATAAGTACATTTTGTTATTAATCATATCGATAAGATTGTGCTGATATTATGGATACATAATATGGCATGGTAATATTTAGATGATCTTTAGCTAAACCACGTACGTATTGGAAATAAACGCAGAAATATTCATAACAACTTTTACGCAAAATAAATCTAAATATTTGACAGGAACCTGCATTATATCCCTAGCAAAGTGGTTCAGTGTTTATTATGTTTAATTATGCAGTGAATGTATTTAATTCTGGCAAGTATATAAGACACACATATTTGCGAATGGATATCAGTGTTTGCAAATAGGCGTTAGTACAAACCACAGCCTGCAATGATTGCGCAAGTAAGGATTTCATAGCTACCATATACCTATAATGTATTATAAATAAGTCGTTAGAGAAATAATATATATTATTTTATATTATATATAAAGGGAAGGCTTAGTTAAGGGAAGCCTATTAGTTTTTTCTCTATTATTCAATATTTATGAGAATTCATAGATCTGTTTAAAAATATTAACGTGCTTAATAATACCTCCTGGATGTTAAATTATATAAGTATGTAACAACAAATAATTTATAAAAATTAAGAGTGTATTTTATAATACTAGCTAGTATGTAGTAAAGTCGTAATAAATGTATGTTTTATCTATTTTACAGATTATTACTTTAGTGTTCATAGTGGCTACAGTTCAAGCTGGCGCAATTTCACTAGTCTCTGGGGGACTAGGTTTTGGAGGTGGTTCATCTTTTGGTGGTGGACTGGGACTTGAAGGAGGTTTAAGCCATGGAATTGCTAGACCTGCAATAGTAGATTATTATGTAAGTGTTAGAATGGTATATAACGTATATAATTTAAAATGAAAATAAATATAAAATTTCAAAGCATTAGGCACACAGTTATCCAGAAGATTTTAAATTGCATAAAATCTTGTACAATCTATTAAAATCTATATGCTAGAAAATATTGAATTACATATACAATCATAGAATTCTGAAGCATTTAAAGAGGGACATAAGGAAATTAGAGGGGATAAGAGGGAAATAAGCATATTATTCATAATATTATGTTTATTTCTCTATGTAATGAGTTGCTACAAATCCAAGATTTCTTTTCGCAAAAAAAATATATACCTATATATATATATATATATATATATATATATATATATATATATATATATATATATATATATATATATATTAGCTTTGAAATTCTTTGCTATTCGTCTAGTTGCTAATTTCTATGTAATGAAATGCTACAAACCCAAGATTACTTTTCACAAATATATATATATATATATATATATATATATATATATATATATATATATATATATATATATATATATATATATATATATATGCCTACATATATGTATATACGTATTCGTTTAGACCCCAGCAAAGTATGAATTCAAATATGGAGTAGATGATGCACACACTGGTGATAGAAAACAACAGACAGAAATTCGTGAAGGAGACACAGTGAAAGGAGAATATTCTCTAGCTGAACCTGATGGCACTCTGCGCGTAGTTAAATATACAGCTGATCCACATAACGGCTTTAACGCAATAGTCAGCAGGATTGGACATGCTGGACATCCTCAGATCATATCTACCCACGGAGCACTAGGAAGTCACTATTAGCACTCAGCACAGGGCGTCCTATATCATAATCATCCAAAATATTTTCACTACTTAATATTGTCATGCCTTCCCATATTTGCTAAAAATACTGTTTGCTGATCATTGTTATTTATTAAATGTATTGTTATAAATATGTATATAATGTAGACTAAATTATACCTACTATGTAATTATTAAATTAATAATTTTCATAAATTATATTTTATTTAAACTAAGGAAAATATGCACCCTAAATAAAGCGGCCCCATATAAAGGGCTTAGATATGGTGTAGGTACTCAACAGGATGCAAGGTATTCCCCATATGTAAATCTGCCACGCTTATGCAAATCCCAAAATCCCCTATTGGCATTCTCTACTATTACTATCACTGTTTTCAAATCATTTAAGTTGTTGATATGATAATATAAGACCGAGAAAACAATGTTTTCTCGGCTGGTTTGGTCGCTAAGCGTATAGAACTCGAAACATCTACAGTAGGCGACTACAGTAAAATAGGGCAACTATCGAAGATCCATTGTGGGAAAAATTAAAAAAAATAAAAACGTAACAAAGAACGACTATTAATTTTCTATTTAGTTAATGTGACTTGATATAATTCGGGGTAATTGATTACGTCGGGCAAACTAAAGGAACTAGCTTTCCAGGCCATGATGAAATTGTACATACGGCCCGCTAATTGGCAAAATGTTAACAAAATATGAAATGCTTAACTGAATGAAACCAGGAATGGGCCTTTCCACTAGATTCTTAAATCGCAAAACAAATATATTTATTTGAAAGCTAACTGATATATATATTCACCTCGTGCAACTTTGTTTCGAATATAAATCTCACAGTGCTTAATAAAAAAATAATATTTATTATAGCAATTTGAACACCTTGAGGCTTAGTGACGTCACACATCCCGGAATTAAGTTGGCAGCATTATTTATCAGGCCACCTAAATAGCCAACTCCAACAGCTGTAGTTGTGTAAGCTTAGTTTTTTTGGTTATGTCATGTGGTTATGGTGTGCGTTCCTCTATGAATTGTTCTTTGCTGTGTTTCTGTACATTATTATAAGAAAATGGAGCCTGGATTTTCTAACGGAAGTGCAGAAGATCTGTAGAGAAGTTGATTTTAGCATGATGGACGAGTTTTACGTTACGATGTCAAATTTAGATTATTTATCAGCAGCACTCAAGTGTCAACAAAGTCAATTTCAACGTCAACTTTCAAAAAGCAGGGAACCAACTTTGGAATATAGTACTAATACACCGTTGTGTCATACTCAAGGTCGTAGACTCTGTGACATCACTAAGGAAGGATACGTGATGTCACGTATAAAGGCGCTCTTTTATTCTGCACTTTTGCAACAAAATTTTCATATAAATCGTGCCCAAAAAGAAAAATAAAAAAATACGGTGAAGATTTTTTTATAAAACACTCACCTTATGCATTAAAAATCAGTGAAAATGCCCATTTATATTGAATAACGAAAATTCGTTTCTGAAACATCGCCTTGATTCAAAGTGTCCTACGGGTTTAAAAAAACATATCGGATCTCGAGACATGTATTTTTGAAAAATTCAAGGTAGCACACTAGTTATTGATCAGAAAATATTATATTGGCGAGCGAAAATTCGTTTCTGAAGTATCGCCTTGATTCTCCTACTGGTTTTTGGAAAAAACTGAGCGGTGTTCGAAAGGGTATAATATGTGCATAAACTTTCTTTGTGCACTAACGGAACAGGACATAAATCACAAGAATAAAATGCATAAAACTTAAAATAAATATTAACTTATAAAACATTTGAAAAATAAAACATAAACTAAGATTCAAAGTTTAATTTATTTTACAAACAATTCAATTAATTCACAAAAAACTTTTTTATTTTCGAAAGTTCTTAAGCAATCACCTAAAATGCTCCACAAACTATTTGTCAATATATCAAGTACCCATTTTTTTTACAAATGTCTAGATTTTGCAATAATTATATTTCATGCCATTTGACAAGATAAGTCTAGCAACCAGTCTTCGTTTTCAGATGAAGAGGACGATGATGGTCTAGGTCTAGATGATTACAGGATTACAGGATAAGGTTGTAGATAGCACAAGACATCCACAGGCATGTGTAACAAATAATCCGAAAATAGTACTTGTCTAAAGCAAGGAATCAGATTTCGTTCTAGGGTCGTTCTGCTTTTAGCCTGAACGCAAAACACACTACTGACAGTTTTACCCAGTTATTGCAAGAACCCGAATAAAGCCATTACCTACCTACGCCTACATAATAGTCTTAAGCATGTAACACAACTCTAGGTTACAATAATTACAGTATTTGCATTCCCCATAAAATTTCTAAAAACGTAGATAAATAATTAATAAAACATGAATAAACTCTTTTTCTTACATAAATTAATGTTATTACTTCAAAATTATAAACCACACATAGTTGAAAAACATAAACGAAAAGGTCAATAATAACTAGAATAATAATAGGATTTAGCATCAATTGCGTCTGCTCAAATATTGTTTGAGTGGGAAGATGATTATCTACTCCCAGAAACTGCTAAGCAATATTATTAATTTTATATTGCACAGGTGATTCATCAAGGTTGCGAGAAGTTAGCATTCCATACACGCTAAATATCTATTAATATAAAGTGTGTTTTGTTGAGAGACAAATATGGTATACCTACCAGTGATTGAACAAACATGGTGTTAAAAGTAGGTTTTACAATATTTGCGTTGCTGGGTGTAGCTAATATATCTTTTGCCGACTCGAGAGTATGTCCAGATCCATCCAAAGCGTAAGTGCCTTTTAGACTATTTATAGCTATGTACAGAGTAGTTACAGATCACAATTCTATTTCATTTTATATTTTAGAAAGAATCTGGCACACCAAGAGCAAATCCACGTTCATGCTCCCTCTTTTGGAAGAATCGAGAAAACAATTGTTGTTCCATCTAGGAAGCATATTTCCTGTATATTAGTAAGTATATAATATAGTATAAGTAGTTTACCTAAAACTGTTAATAATTAAAAAATTTACATTTACAAATAGTGCGGTTGTCAGAGACGAAAAATTACGTATACCTACCTGTAATCTGCATGGGGGCAGCTGAATTTTTGCATAGGGATAGTTTTTGGTAGACAGAATCTGAAAATCGCAAAAGTCGTAAAAAGGGGGTGAAATTAACCCTTAAACATAGAAAATATATACGATAGAATATTGAAAAAAAAATGGCAAATGTACTTTATTAATCCTACCGAAATGTAATTGGATAAATATCATTATCACCAATATTGAGCACGCACACATATACAACACAACGAAATTTGTATTACTGTCACTTCATCTAAATGACACATAGGTAATTAAAATGACCGTCCTCTCGACACACGAGAGAGGCTACTTCGCCTGCCGTGAATCTGATCATCTAGGTAAATGTTTCCGTACCAGAAAGGTTATCCACGGGTATTCTACCTACACGGTAGCTGAGAATATTACCTCTCAGTGTGCACCGGAAGAAATTTAATTAAAGGTTCTCTACATAATACCGGGGCTTCATCCATATGTGATGAAGTGGTAATGACAAATCGAAGTTTTACACCTCGAAAGCCCTCCGGATCATTGTTAAAAACTTTAAAAATCATTAAATTTTCGGACTTTTTAGTTTTTGTCAATTTTTACCATTAGGATCCGTGTTCCGGCAAATGTCACTATGTACACTTTTTAAGTAGACTAAATTTTCAACACAATGGAAACAATTTGGTCTCGGTAGCCCAAATATTTTCTAAGAAAAAAAGTTTTAAACGTAACGTTTTGTTACAAATTTAGTCTACTTTAATAACATATATGAGTACTTTTGCCGTAAAATGAATCCGTAGTGGTCAAAATTGGCGAAAACTTTAAAAAAAACAAATGGAAATTTTGCAAATTTTTGAACAGTTGCATTTTTGAAACCATTTGGTATATCGAGACTAAATTGTCTTCATTTTGAATGATCAATGATCCGGAGGGCATCCGAGGTGGCAAATTGGATTTGTAATTACCACTTCATCACATACAACGTATAAAAAAATCAGAACTACCTCATTTGAAGCAAGGCAGCACCACTTGTTTGATACGATTTCCATGTACTAATTGATTTTTTTCAAAATATTGTCTATATTCGGCAAAATATATACGTTTTCGTATTAACGAAGGTTTTAAAATAATGAAAATAATATTCTATTATTGTGAGATAAAATAAGCATAAATTCAAAACCTTAGCAACAAATTATAAAAGAACTGCCACTGCTAGGAATATTGCCACTGCTGGGGTATCAAAGTTGTAGTCTAGAGAAAGTAACTCACACTTGGTTTAATCGAATTGTGAAGCCACTAATCTAAAAAAAAAGGAAAATTCATTTCGACAAGATGTGCCAAAGTAATCTTGAACATTATACTTTCAGATACATGGTTTTGTACCGAGATCGTTTAATTTTCTAATAAATTCATCTTATTGAACAGAGCGCGACTTCAAAATGTTTCAAATAATATAATCAGTTGCATGGGCAATCATAATGTTAATTTTAAGATAAAAACAATATTAATATCTATAGGAAATTTCCCGTTCTTTCAAATGTTTAAGGGTTGATCACCCCCTTCCTGCAAACTGTCATGCAAAAACTACCCTTTCCTGCCAAAAACTATCCCTATGGAAAAATTCAGCTGCCCCGATGCAGATTCCATGTGAAAACCTAGTTCTACATGTAATGTCACTTAATTTTAGCTGAATGGAATGAGCTCTGCGGGTTCAAGTGGCAGCGTTTCAATTGCATCTATTGGCTTTTCAGATGGCAACGTAGCTGTTAAGCTGATATCGCAAGTTAAACAGGGTATTGATGTTGAACTTCAAGCATATACGGAGTAGTATACCAGTATACCGATGTATCTTCATGTGAGTCAGAAGACGCACCGGGCTATAATAAAAAAATAGGTTTCGCAACCTGAATCTAAATTATGTCGATATATATTTTAAAAATGTAAGTGTGATAATAATAAAGTTAATTAATATAATTATTTTATTTCAATTTTTTTAAATTTTTAATTTAAATTTACCCCTGAACTTTAACTAATCAAATATGCCCCAGGACCCCAAACACCAAATAAACACCAGAAAGGTACTGTTAAGTAGAAGTTACCTTTGTGAAAATCAATGGCCCATGTGATGCATTATGCTAGTTTCATAGATAGTTCCTATCTATGAAATATTTTAACATCGCAGCTTGATCTCAAGAAGACATTGATCTGGTAAATTCTGTAGAACATGAATAACCCCAGCAGATATATATCTATATGTATATATATATATATATATATATATATATATATATATATATATATATATATATATATATATATATATATATATATATATATATATATATATACACATACATATATATATATATATATATATATATATATATATATATATATATATATATATATATATATATATATATATATATATATATATATATATATATATATATATATATATGTATGTGTATATATATATATATATTTTAAATTTTAAAGTTTAACATCTTCTGGATAACCGAATGCCTAATGCTTCTATATATAATTTGTTAAAATAGAACAAATATAAATTGTAGAATAGGTTTGTGTTTTCTGTGACTTTCAGTTCCGCCAAAAACTAATGTCATAAAATGTCACTGAAAGTGTTGAGGTGTTAATATTTTCAATTCAAGTATAAATGGATAAATGGTCAATAAAACACATGGTACATCACTCTGAAGATTCTCAAAGATGGTGAAAGAATTTATACAACTTCTAAGTGGTAAGTATGTCTTCCTTATTTCCTTATTATTCATCTATTTAGTTATTTCTCTACGTAATGAATTGCTTATAAGTTTTTTTTGTTAGCTACATTTCTCACGTGTCATTTTTGACTGACAAGCGCCTGCTAAGGAATTTATAATAAAGAAGCGAGCGGGAATTGACACTATTGCCGCTTTAAAGCGACAATTATGTCATCATCGGAAATGGCGTACTTTGCGTTGAGAATTGAAAGCGCAAAAGCCTACTATTGAGGCGATTGTAGAAAAATAACTATTTCCACAAAAGTCGATATTGTTTTAATCGAAAAAATAAGAAATTAAAATGTACCAATGCATTCAACGGTGATTTATTGTATTTATGAAAAATAGTAAAACATCCACACAATACAAAAATGGCACATATACAACTACATAATAATAAATAAGAAATTGACAAGTGTGGTAAATGAAAACTGATAACGATGATGATCTAGGATATGCAACCGATACTATTAATATCCTCCGTATCCATAACTTTTTCCTACTAAGGGCACTGCTCCAGCAATAATCCTTGAAACACGAATAGCTCTATCTTTTTCAGCAAGAGCATACTCGTCTTTAGTCAGATCTCCAATTCTGGATTCCACTTGTTCCTTTTGGTCTCCTGTGTGGGGATCTTGAACTGAGTACTTGTATTCATATTTTGGAGGTGCCTGTGAAATATAATTATATTTAACGATATTATTAATCTACAAACCTTTGAGTCAATGAAATAAATTTTCGGAAATTGCCGTTTTTTTCTCGTATTAATAGAATAATATAGACATTAAGAGAAATTTTGGCAATTTAAAACGTACATAGTAATCTATTCCTATAGATTGTTTTCCAATGGCAATTCCACTTCCTCCAATAGTTGAATAACCTCCAAGACCACCTGCTTGTCCTAATCCACCACCGTATCCACTAGATCCACCAAACCCATACCCCAACGCTATACCTCCTGCATGAGCCACAGCAACGATAGCTAGAATTGTTACTACCTGAAAGTTATAATTAAATATATAAGAGAGTATACATTTTTATACGAAATTTCTTCTCTATTGTAGCCAGTACTAATAAATAATCGGTGATACATATATAATTTGTTACACAATCCTAAAGAGTGTCGGTTTGTCAGTTAAAATAAGGGAGGAATATTCTGTCAAACCGACACGACTTGTAATTGTGCAGGAAGTTTAAGGTGTAAGTGTAACTTCGATTGTTTCATCAGGTCATTATAAAATGCTGTTATTATATAATATACTGTTTTTTTATTTGCTCTGGAAAATAAAAAAATCTTATTGTTACAGCGACTCCATGCGCATTATCGTGAACTACCGAAATTATACAAGTTAACTTAACCAAATTGGATGATGTTCTGATTGGTTAAAGATCCTACGAAAAAAATAATCACAAATATCCAGAGACTTAGTTTTATTCATTGGTAAATTTTTGTGGAATTTTTATTTTCATATATAATTATTTAAAAATAGGTAAAAAAAACTTTTAACTTAAACGGTTTTATTTTATAACATCAGTTTTACTAAAAACTACGAAATAATTAGGGCACAAACCTAGGTCTTCCTAGGATTCTGACGGTTGGTAATATGGTTTTTATGCGCACCACGTTTTTATTTCTTACCAAACGTCAGAATCTTAGGAAGTCCCAGGTTTGTGTCCTAATTATTTTGTAGTTTTAGTACAACTTATGATTTAAAATAAAACTGTTTGACTTAAAATTTTTATTACACATTTTTATTTTGTAGTTTTTAGTTTTTTTAAGTTTCACTGTCTACCTACTGCCTCCATCATCAAACCCTCGTCACCAAGTATAATGTATGAGACTCGTTAAAAGCAACCAAATAGCCCACTAACCTGAAACAACCCCAAGTACTTATTAAGTTTAAGACAAATTGATTCATAAATAAATTCGATAGTCCGCCATTTTGGATTCGCCAATTTTATTTTTCAAGTTTTTGTCAAAAATTTTATTGAGTGACCTTAAACAGCGCAAAGTTTCAAGTTTAAGACAAATCGGTTCATAAATAGGTTAGTCCGCTATTTTGGATACGTCATTTTGCTTTTATTAAGTTTAAGTCAAAAATTGTATTAAGTGACCTTAAACACCGTAAAGTTTAAAGTTTGAGACAAATCGGTTTATAAATAGGAATGTCCACCATTTTGTTTTTTTTTGTAATAAAAAAAATATTAAATTCTATTGTCACCGGAACTGTAGTCTCTAGCTCATCGGGAAGTAGTTGAAAAAGCTGTTTCAAGATTTGAAACATAGATACAAACAAACACACATACAAAGTCAAGCTAAATAAAACCGTTTTAAAACAATATAAATGAGACTTACCTGGGCAAACATTGTTGTTGCTGTTGATGTTGTCTACTTAGGGATATAGCGCAGACTGATAATTGAACAAATCCCACCTCCTTATATATTTATTTCCATGATTACATTCACTATTTATCAGTATATTGATGAAAATAATTAGTGCTTTAACTTGAGGAAATCATACAGATTTTGAAATAAGGTAACGTGCAGCGTCATTAAGCATTTATTTAATTCCATTGTCAGATTTTGAGTGCATGCTTTCGGTTGATGGCGATTCGGTTTTATTTTAACAAAAATTAACTGCTATTGGCTTTTATTGGACGCCAGGCTTACTTTGTTTAAAAAATTACCCAAAATTGGTATTATAAGGATATACTCGTAATCGTGTACAAGTTAAACAAAACAAAGAAATATTCTGGGGCACTACAGAGAAGATAGAATATAATAAATTGATGACGCTTACAAATTCAATAATAAAGTATTATAAAACAATATGTTGGAATAGAAATGATATGAGAATGTATGTGGAGAAAAAATACTGGTTGTACAAGATTGCTTCTTCACAGTACACAACCTACTGTCATAATATAACCTAACGTAATTTTATTTATTTTTCATTTAATGCAACTGTGATATTCTTTTAATGAATCTCCTTGGTGCTTGATTTACTAATAGGAATGCTTTCCTCAATCAATATTTTAAGAAAATTATCCGTCGTCTAGGACTAGGGCAAAATTTTTAAATTATACGTTGTCAGCTATAATAACACATAAAGATCCTTGATGATGCCGAGATAATTTTGTCATTGTGAAAGCATGTTATTTGGTAATAATTTACCAAGCAACGTAAAACTTTTTTGCACGAATACGATCAGGCTTTTTTTGTTCACTTACCATGTTGTTTCTATCACAGTAGCACATCACAGTAGCATATCAAATTCTAAATTAAATTAAAACAGTGATCAATATCGTTCGTACATACTATAGTATACATGCAAGCACACACGTATCGCTGACGAACGTATATACTATACGTAACGCCAACCAACTACGCGCCTGATTGGTCAGAACGTAATATCGTTATATCTAAACTATTTATCGGCACAAAAATGTATCCCAAGCATAATCACAATAGCCACTGTTGGGCGACAAATTTATATTGTTAGGAAACTTATGAAAATTTTAAATATCCCTATGTTGGTTGATAATTGATTAATTATGAATTTATAATATGTGAATGCTAAAGCTGCATATGTGAATGCTCTATATACGTTGTTGTTTTAGGATTTGTGTAAAATGAGATAATGTAACGTAATAGTACGGCGAAGAAATATCTGATTAGCTTACAGAATACTTACACTACTTCTTCCCTCTTGAACCCTTCTTGTTTATGGGCGCCAGTTTTATGAACACTAATTTGTAATTTACTGGAAGGATCTCTTAAAACATGAGACTCTATCGCCCTAGAAGGGGTTCAATTCGGTCTATGTAAAATATTTTTGCGACATAAAAATTTTAAATTTACTTTCCAACTAGTGAATTTTATGAGACAATAATATTTTATTAAATCTATTGAATCTTGTTTAATCTCAAATTGTATGATTTAAAATGTTTCCTGAATTGTTTCCAGAGAACAAGACATACGAGTATGTAAATCACTTCTTCTAGTGATTTATATAGGTATGACTATTTTTATTGTATAATTTTATTATATTTTCATTTATATTATATTTTAATATATAATATATTTTAATTATATATTTTTATTAGGTATATAATATGATAATAAATAAATATAAACTGAAACCTTATTACTACCCTACGCAAACCTACGTAACTTATTTCTACTACATGGGACCAAGTCCTCTGCCACAGTGTATCTTAAAAACTAGCAAAGTTCGAAATTGTTGTTACCTTGGAAATTAATGTTAATCATTTTTAATTACGAAGCACAAACACTTATCACTATCCTCGAAAACTGGTTGGAACATGAACTACTAGATGCTGCTGGGCTCAGGTGGTGTCATCTAGCGGATGTCGCCATACTACCTCAGGAATGTTGCTATTAATCGCTGGAACTTTATTGCGGGATATCTTCACCCTCAAACCTTTAATTTTCGGCTTCTGTACGTATATTTTCTTTTTACTGGAAATTTCATAGAAAATTTTTTCCTTTTCTATTATATTGATCACTAAACTCTGCGGCTGAGGACGCTAACTCAAGCCAAGCCAAGCCTCTACTTCTCCGTTCTATTTTATGACGAAAAACACATTAATTTGCAGTTAATTCTGCTTGTAGATTTATTCCACTGGTGTTCTTAATTATTTTCACTAACTCAAATATTTTTAACTTTAGTTTTACTATTAATTTAACAATTTTTTAAAAAAATTATAAGCGTAGCTGTTATCTCACTATAGCTATATATATATATATATATATATATATATATATATATATATATATATATATATATATATATATATATATATATATATATATATATATATATATATATATATATATATATATATATATATATATATATATATATATATATATATATATATATATATATATATATATATATATATATATATATATATATATATATATATATATATATATATATATATATATATATATATATATATATATATATATATATATATATTAACTTTAGTTTTACTATTAATTTAACAATTTTTTTAAAAAATTATAAGCGTAGCTGTTATCTCACTATAGCTATAT
The DNA here is from genome assembly GCA_964058915.1 of Tetropium fuscum. Taxonomy (NCBI): domain Eukaryota; kingdom Metazoa; phylum Arthropoda; class Insecta; order Coleoptera; family Cerambycidae; genus Tetropium; species Tetropium fuscum. Next base: position 300,194 of record CAXKVY010018514.1, on the reverse strand, counting down.
ATATATATATATATATATATATATATATATATATATATATATATATATATATATATATATATATATATATATATATATATGTATATATATATATATATATATATATATATATATATATATATATATATATATATATATATATATATATATATATATATATATATATATATATATATATATATATATATATATATATATATATATATATATATATATATATATATATATATATATATATATATATATATATATATATACTTATTTGCGTGGAAAGGAAAGTGTGTCGAAAAATGCAACTATGCAATTTATTTTAAAAATGTATGAACAAACTAGTTCTTACTACAAGAAATGCATAAGTATATGTAAATTTGATACAATATGTAAACGACAAGTATGATGAAATTGTCTTGCTTCATTCATGCCGGAGTGTTTAAAAATTAATTGATTGTTCATATTCTATTATAAATCCTGCTTGACTCCAAAAGTATGATTTGGTACAATTACTGAAATACAGGGTAATGTGATTTGGTATCAAATATAAAAATATCAGCAAGAAGAAACTACCTTTATTTTCAAGTGCACGTGTATGTGTACTGGAGGAAGAACTTGTTTTGATATAAAACAGTATCCAATTATAATATATATTTAGCCTCTATGGTTATCTTAATGCTTCTGATAAATAAACCATTTTATTCTGATTGTGACTGAAATTAAACAATTAGACATTTTATTTAAGGAGAAAAACAACAAATTTTAAACATTATGTTATAACAGCACAATGCAATTAACAAAGAAGCTAAAGCTAAATAAATACTCAATCTGTAGAGTATCCACGTTTGTCAGAGAAATACCCAAGTTCTACAACATTGAGTATAATGGTTGCCCATGGCTGCTGGCCCTGCTCTCAAGTAGATACTAAAAAGTCGATGAATTCCGACACTCTTAAATCCGTACGATGTCCATTGACAAATGTGTCCATCCTCATCGATTTATGATTTACTTTTTAAAATTATGTTTTTTGTAAAAGCGACGATTATATCTATTATCATTTCACCCACCCACTCTTCAGAGATGTTATCTCTGGCGACATTGCCATCTTCTAACTTGTGAACATATTTGGTATACCTACCATATACTACATACTCCACGCATTTGTTACCTACCAATTTTTTGAAACTGAAAAAAAAATTATCTGGAATCTTTTATACACTGTATTCCCATACTCTACGCGCATGCGTACTCTCAGTGTTGTCGAATTGAAAGTTTATATCCGATCAATTATATTTCCCTCTTATCGAATATATGATTTTTTCGAATCCTTAGTATATCAAATATATATAGTATTAAATATATATATATATAGTATTTCTAATAATTTTGGTAAAATTTTATGCAACTTTTAAGGATATACCTATATGCCTATGAAAAATGAGAATGTCACCATACTTACAACTTGGCCACAGTTTATGAAATAAAATACAAAATAAGATACAAAGAATACAGAATATGATATTGAGGCTGTGTACAAATTCAGGTACCTACATACATGAGATGAGAATAGACGAACTACATTAACTTAACAAACGTACAAAGCATTCAAGATCACATAAGTACATGTAATATAGTCTTTTTCGGCTATCTTTCCGTGTGTATGCAGGAGCATCAGCACGCGATGTACGTTGATGTAATAAACGACTGACATATCTTTAGATACAATACAATTTCGACCATGTTAAGCACTAACGCATATATTTTAGATTTTTCGGAAACAGTGTAATAGAGCAAGAGCCCGCGACGATCAAACTTTCATTATGTTATAAAACCTGTAAATTTATCTGTGTATGTCTCTAATACAGGTAAAAACGATCCCCTAATATGAAGTTTGAATCACGGTGACTTTGAAAGGTAACAGGTAGCGAAGGTGTATAAAATTGCACCTCAAATTCGTTAAATTAGAAAGCTCAGTTTTTATATATTTTATTGGGAATAATATTAGAAATCACGTCGTTCATTGTCAGACCGTTAGTAACCCCCGTTGCAACCCCCTCTCTCAGGCTCCCTTAAATTATAATGAATTATAATAATTATACATACTTACGTTATAGTATAAAAGCTGAATTTTATATAGGTATGTTACTTGAGAAACTATCAAAAGATGTTTTCTCAGTAATTAGACAGTTTTGATGGTTCTTACACATTGTCAGACACATTAAAAATCTACCGTAAGTGCGAGCGCGAGGTAAATACATGCAAGGGGGTTCGAATGAAATAGTGCGTTCGGTCTACTGCGATCTTTCACTGCGCGTTTTTCATTTACTCAGAATCATGAGATTTTCGGATTTATCGGAAAATTTCATTATATAGAATTATTTCCAACTTATGAACCGCGAATCACTTAGAAGTTGTACAACTTCAAACCCATCAAAATAATACACTAAATTAAAGAATAACTGTATTATTTCTATTTCAAGAATTATTGTTTACCCCACTTTACCACACGAGTTCGAACGTTCGATGCCAATGTATAAGCCATCCAAATGAATGCCAATGATGCCGATGTAGACGACGGAGGAACGTGTAAAATGGATCCGTAATATTCGAATGGGAAACATTCTTATTCTGCATCACATTCAACATACAATTGTTTTATGATATGACGAGAGGTACCTATATAGTGTGATCAATATTTTGTTATACTACATGATAATGTCATAATGTGATGAGCGATGTACCTATATAAAATCATTTGTTTTTCCTTAAATTCCGGGAAATCGGTTATACTTATATATCGGTTATACAACGCTGTTAAAAATTCGGTGCACGTTGGGATCGGCGGCTCCTTTTATCCATATAATGAGGGTTATTTGTTCGGGTTTTAATGTCTCATATTTCTATGCTACAAACAGTATGTACAATTTAGTATGTTAGAGTATCTAGTACAGAGTAGCGGATAGCATTAGGCATACAGTTACCCAGAAGATGTTAATCTTTAAAATGCATTTTAATGTTTAACATCTTCTGAAAGTGTTAAAGTATTAATACTTTAAATTCAGATATAAATGATCAAGAAAACAAATCACTCTGAAGATCCTCAATGAAGGTGAAAGAACTTGTACAACTTCTAAGTGGTTCGTTTCCGTATAATATACACAATAATTTAATTACTCGCATCCGTTGATCCGTTGACTAGGGATGTTATTTTTCAAATAGACGTACCTAATAGAGGTAAGTATTGATTAAGAATAACCATATATAAAATATAAATTTTGACCTGAATATGCGAGTTGTTTCCAGACACAGTGGCGTACCTAGAAATTTTGTTTGTGGGGGGGGGGGGTTGCCTTACCGCTTGATACCGGGGGAGAGAGGGGTACGACTACACCGCTGTGATCCTGGCAGCCAAATCCTAGCAGCTAAAACGCCGAAGATAGCCGAAGGGGCATAGGCGTGCGGGCACGCGTGCGCATTATGTGATACAGACGGGTAACAGTCGTATAACGAATATCTGTACTGTAATGACAAATATGTCACAGCCATCTCTTAGAAAGACATTTTTTGGCTACCGCCTATAGGGGTAAATCGCAATAGCAAAAACTAATGTATCGAAGTGATCAGAACGTGAAGGAAATTTTTGAAGGAGGTGAAATGCACCCTAATTTAACATAAAAAATATTTATGGGCAAAGTACACGAGGTATCAATATGGCAATATCAAAAGCTAATGTAAGATATAGAGGAGCGATCAAAACCCGAAGGAAATTTTCTCAGCTGCCGTCGAAAGGGGTGAAATGCACCCTAATTTAACTTAAAAATTATTTCTGGGCAAAGTACACGAGGTATCAACATGGAAATAGCAATATCTAATGTAAGATATATAGTAGCGATCAGATACCGAAGGAAATTTTCTCAGCTGCCGTCGAAAGGGGTGAAATGCACCCTAATTTAATTTAAAAATTATTTCAGGGCGAAGTACACGAGGTATCAACATGGCAATAGCAAAATCTAATGTAAGATATATAGAAGCGATCAAGACCCGAAGGAAATTTTCTCAGCTGCCGTCGAAGGGGGTGAAATGCACCCTAATTTAACTTAAAAATTAGATTTTGCTATTGCCATATTGATACCTCATGTACATTGCTCAGAAATATTTTTTAAGTTAAATTAGGGTGCATTTCACCCCTTTCGACGGCAGCTGAGAAAATTTCCTTCGGGATCTGATCGCTGCTATATATCTTACATTAGATTTTGCTATTTCCATATTTTCCATATTGATACCTCGTGTACTTTGCTCAGAAATATTTTTTAAGTTAAATTAGGGTGCATTTCACCCCTTTCGACGGCAGCTGAGAAAATTTCCTTCGGGATCTGATCGCTGCTATATATCTTACATTAGATTTTGCTATTGCCATATTGATACCTCGTGTACTTTGCCCAGAAATAATTTTTAAATTAAATTAAGGTGCGTTTCACCCCTTTCGACGGCAGAAAATTTCCTTCGGGATCTGATCGCTGCTATATATCTTACATTAGATATTGCTATTGGCATGTTGATACCTCGTGTACTTTGCCCAGAAATAATTTTTAAGATAAATTAGGGTGCATTTCACCCTCTTCGACGGCAGCTGAGAAAATTTCCTTCGGGTTCTGATCGCTGCTATATATCTTAGATTAGATTTTGCTATTGTCATGTTGATACCTCGTGTACTTTGCCCATAAATATTTTTTATGTTAAATTAGGGTGCATTTCACCTCCTTTCAAAATTTCCTTCACCTTCTGATCGCTTCGACACAATAGTTTTTGCTATTGCGATATTAATATCTAGTTTACTTTGCCCATAAATAACTTTTATTTTATATTATTGTGCATTTTACCCCCTTCGACGGCAGCTGAGAAAATTTCCTTTAGGTTCTGTTCGCTTCTCTATATCTTACATTAGATTTTGCTATTTGCCATGTTCCTCGTATACTTAACTATTTAGCCTATTATCCTCTCCCGCTGTGCCTCTTTATAGTAGGTTTTCAACCTTCCTTAAACTCGAATAAAATGTCCTTTCGTTGGAAGCGGTTGTCACAGGAATAGTAACTAATATTTTAAGAAGTGTCGCAACATTCGGGAATAGTTCCAGGTTCCTGGCTTTTAAATATATTAATGCATCTATGACATTTTTTGGGCGTGGCTTTAATTCAATATAGTTTTCCTGAGTTTTGCCTCATTTTCTTAATTTTTCTTTGTCAACTGTATCTGTTTCTTCATTTCCCATCGGAATTATCACATCGAAACTTGCTAAAAGTATAGAATAAATTTTTAGGTGCCTTGGGATCCAGAAATCCTTGGATCATAAGGAATCCACCCTGGGTGTCTTCGTAGATATAGAAAGTGCGTCTGACAAAGCCACCTTTGTTAAAATTACAGAGGCCTTATCAAATAGGAACGTTCCTCATATTGTGGGCAGCTGGATATCCAACAAAGGTTGCTCTCTAAAAGACCAGTACAAATCCGTGCAGAAGACACTGTCATAAGGGGACTGGTTGCGAAAGGCTGTCCGTAGGGAGGTGTTTTTTCACTACTGTTATGGAATCTGGTTCTTGACAGCCTCGTAAACCACCTCAACGTGGAAGGATTTTACACAATTATATACGCAGATGACCTAAAGATACTGCTTAATGGAAAATTCGAAGGATCCCTCTGCCAGAGAATGCAGATGACCCTAAGAATAATCGAAAATTGGTGTGAAGAGCATGCCATATCCGTCAACCCCAGGAAGACGGAAAAGGTACTCTTCACAGCCTCACACCAAAAGAAAACTATAGCCAATGAGAGCACTCGTTCTCCTAAACACAGGATTAAATATTGCACCACAGGTCACATACTTGGGGGTAACTTTCGATGCTAAACTAAACTGGAATCTTCACCTCGAAAGAAGAATAAATAAGGCCAACATATCATATGAGCAGTGTCGCAGGACCGTAGGGTAAACCTGGGGAGGAAACCCAGGGTGGTCCTGTGGATATACACTGCTATCATAAGACCAATGGTGGCCTACGGAGCTGTTGTTTGGTGGCTCAGTCAGTGGCAGAGTCAACAAATACCAGCAAAACTCAAGCTATGCCAGGTACAAAGAGTTGCCTGTCTGAGCATAACCGGAGCTATGCGAACAACGAGAGCAATGGAGATAATGCTGTGTCTTCCACCGCTAGATCTACATGTAGAAGAAGTGGGTTTGACTACCATGACTCAAATCCCTCAAATCCGTTGGCATACTACCGGACGCAAGCTGTGGCCAAACCAGAAGCCGCCTGTGGACTGACGCTGTCAAAACGTTACCCCTTTTACACGCATGTGCAGATGGTATTCCGCCTCGGCTTGTATTTGATAAACCTTACACCATACAAACTAATGGTGAAGATGAGGCCGGCGTTGAAGGTGTAAACTATGTCTTCACAGACGGATCAAAGAAAAAGGAAGGAGGGCTGTGGTATATATCCATTCCAGAAATCTGCGACTCCGATGCAACTGAACTATGGATAAAAATGCGAGTACTAGTACAAACAGAACTAGCTGGTATAATAATAGCCGCACAAGAGATTGCTCGCAGAGAAATAACGGGCAAGAAAATAAGAAACTGCACAGATAGTAGACAATCACTACTGGCCCTGAAAAACCATAAAATAACTAAAGGGTCAACATGGGAATGTCACCAAGCACTTGTGAGAGCATGTCAGATGAATATCATCTGCCTGGGTCAACGGACACTCAGAATGCAACGGCAATAAAGAAGCTGACAAACTGGCCAAGAAGGCAGCCAGCCTGAGAATCCTTGAGCCTGGTCCTTCAAGTACACTACCAGTTGCAGCAAGACTCCAATTAATAAAGGAAAACACCCATAAGAAATTTAAGACGTTACGCAAGTAGCTGTCAGCTGGCCAGAAATCTCCTGAGATATCCCAGCGAGGAGACGGCGAGGAATTATCTGGCAATGTCTAGGGGTAAACTGCGATTGGTTACAGGAATCCTAACCGGACACTGCCGGGTACAGATGCACCTCTCCCAGAGGATGTGAGGATGTGTTCACATCCCAGAGGATGTGAACAAGAAGATGAAACGATCGAGCATGCACTTTGTGAATGTCTCGCCATGCCATCGACCAGAGAATCCATATTGAGGGAACGTTGGCCTTTTATGACCAATTTGAGGGAAATACCCCTAGGCAACATCATCACTTTTTGTACAACATTAGCCTAGGGAGACATTTCCCTCACGGAGGAAGCACAAGGGGCCCAATGAGGCCTAAGTGCAGCGGATCGCTGATCCGCACTCCGGACAAATTCCAGATTCCAGATTCCAGGTGCCTTGGGGGGGGGGGGTTCTGACCCCGGAACCCCCTATGGGCCCCCTCCCCATGTGCTAATCGGGGCCGGATACAAACGGATTGTGATTAGTGATTATATAAACATTATTTAATGGCATATACCCATCACCCAACTATGATGATCCCTTGTTAATTTAGAAGTTGTTATTTTCTATTGTTACAAAGACATTATTTGTGACAATATTGGGCTAAATCTTTAGGTACTATATATGGACTCAAATTAACAAGGTCATATATTATATAACAAAGATTGTTATATAATATATGTTAATTTATTTTATATATATATTTATATATATATATATATATATATATATATATATATATATATATATATATATATATATATATATATATATATATATATATACACACATATATATATATGCCCTATTTATATTATTGAAATCTACTATCAAAGATGATGCGGGGATAAGAATTTCTAGACAATTTCCAACATGGGTGTTGAATATTTCAAACCCCAACCATAGTATTAATACTTTATAACTACCCATGGTGGCCTCTCATATTACGCACCTGTAATAATGTAATGAAGCTTCCCTCTTCTATTTTCTAAATTCACCATGTTGTCATACAGGATGCCGTTGGGTAAGTTACCGTGCAAGATCTGTGACTGGATGCAGTTTGCCTATTCGTTAGCAGGTGTCGCACCTAATTTAAATTAAAACTTATTTAAATATGTTTAAACCACAGCTTAGGTATACTGTGTGTATATACACAGCTGTGTATATAAGCTGTGTTTAAACTCTTACCTAGATAGGTATGACAGTGGAATTACAAAATACCTACCATACGTAGAAATGTTTCATATTCCACTCCTCAATTTCAGTATTTGTGACCCCTTTGCTAATAATATATTGTTGTGTTTAGAAACTACATAAAGAAATTATGTAGATATTAGTTAGTTTATGGATATTGTATCGATAATAATATCTTTGTGACAATTTAAGTTGACCATTATGGACCATTACGAGCACGAGTTACGAGAAGAAGAAGAAGAAGTAACCTCAAAATCTCAAAAGACTTGCCTCTTGTTTTACTTGTTTCTTGTTTGTATTGGAATTGAAAGAAAAGAAGACGTTGAAGTTGTGCCGTGTATATATATATAATAATTGAAATAATGGCTAATACAAATACGGACCTTACTGAAGAGGATGCAGCGGACTTGCAGTTTCCTAAAGGTGAGTTTTCAATAAAAAAAAAGAATTTTAGCTAGCTAGGTTTATTGATATTTCAGACGATTACCTCTCGACGTCCACAATGTTGTCTAGTTTTTCTAGTGCAAAGTTAGTGGAAAACCGGGAAACTACAAGTGCAAATTGTGGAAACTGTTTTAGTGAATTAGTGAGTCCATATATTCTGTGTGAAAAGTGCAATGTTAATATTTGCTGTAAATGTTTCTCCAATGGTGCTGAATTCTTAAAACATAAGAATGATCATGAGTACAGAGTTTTGACTACAAAATTAATTCTCTTTGAAAATTCTGATTGGACAGCCGAGGAGGAATTGAAACTGTTGGACTCAATTGTTACTTATGGTAACTGGAATATGGTTGCACAAGAATTACCAAATAGAAGTGTAAATGAAATTAAGGACCATTATGATTATTTTTATTTACAACAGAATGGATCCAAACTTTTGCCTAAGATTAAAGAGCAACCTGCAGCTATCTTTCCACAAATTATCGTTCCTTATAGGTTCCGCTTAACTGATAGCGATGATCCGCCTAGATATTCTTCCAATACAGTCGGATATCAATCATTAGCTGGATACAATCCATCTCGATCAGAATTTGAAAATGAATATGATAATAGTGCCGAAGATGTACTTTCAAATATGGTGATGGTAGATGGGGACGATCCCAATTATACACTTATAACTAGACTGCAATGTTCTTTAATAGAAAGCTATAACAGACGATTGAGGGAGAGGCAGCGGTGGAAAAATATAATAAGTCAGCATGGATTATTATTACTTAGAAAAACTATGTCGTGGCTACATAGATATGACTTCACTCTTACAAGGCCTGTCTATGAAAAATTGGTTAGGTTTATGCAGTTTTGTGAGCCGACGAAATTTGAAATGATGATGGAGGGATTACACAGAGTTGGGGAATTAAAATTGCAGATTTCAAGGTAAATAAACTTTATTTACATTACGTAGGTATACCTGTAAGTACCATTATTATTTAACACATATCTATATTAAATAATATACCTAGTATTTACTTACTTTCTTGATTAGGTATGGAAGTTACAATAAAAATGTAGCTTACCTATTGTTTTAAAATGACGAAGCCAGTTACTTGGTTGCACGTGAAATTCATGTTAGTCCAAGCAATGAAGGCCCAAAACTGGTGGTGATCAGGGATAGGGGAACTTGCGACACCTACTTAAGTTTTAGGTCTCTTTTTGATTTTTTACAAATATCTCAAAAATTAGCAGGTTTATATCAAATAGGACATACAATTTTCTACAGAAAAGGTATTATTAATATTTATATAGCTGTGATAGCTCTAATAGTTACCGAGATAAGCACCCACGAAGCTGGTAAATTAGTAAAATCTGCTGCTCAGAGAGACAGCGACACACTTCTTATTCATTCAAAAGTTTTATTGTGTATTTCTACAATTTAGGGACATTTTTATGCATACCTATGTATGAACTAGGAAGAAGGTTAGAATGACGAAGAGGGGGGAGGGGTATCAACAGATGGCACATATTATGTGTAATCAGATAAATTTGTTATTTTTATAATCAAATAAATAATCATATATAACTTACTATCTTGCATATTACATAATAGAATAATTATAATGTATGTTTCAATCTAGGTCGCTGGGATGTGGAGAGATAGTTGGCAGTTGAGAGATCATAGTTGGTACTTAGTCAAATTTTTTTATAATAGTTCATCTTCATCAGACTGCTCTTCTTTGGTGGTCCGTGAGACTCTATTAAGACAGGCACCCTGGCAAGCCCCACATGCGATACTGCAATTCACTCCAACTTTCCTACAACCGCATGCATCTTGCACCACATCCTGTTGTGCATGAACAAAAAATAATGGTCAGTATGGAATCAGGGGCAGGAGGAGCTGAAGTTTTCACTGCTTGTCAAGAGCTGCCTATCTGTTTTCCCACCCCCAAAGTTGAGGTGGAAGATCAAGTTTCAGTTCCCTAACCATGGGTACCTGGTGGTACAACGCCCTGAAAAAATGCAAATTTGCTGCATATTTGGTTGGGGGGAAGGAAGCAGGATATGGCTTTATTTTCCTAGCTGATATATGGAAATAAGTGAACATCTGTTCATTTAGAGAAATTGTGTTTGAGGTTTCGCCACACACCTCTTGTCAAAATGTCTTGCCAGCCTCAGCCACCTGTTTTTGACTTGGAATTCGTTATTATCTGTAAAATATGTCTCAGATCTTGATTTTGCTGTAACACCTTGATGAATTTCATTTTCCCCTTGTTGTAGGTAGCCAATGTACTGTCGCATCCAGAGAATGCATGGAGGAACAGGATTTGATCTTTATGCTCTCATGTGTTTTGCACTTCTTGTGAGGAAAATATTCTAGTTTTAACTTTGCAAAGGCCCGGCTTCACAAAAAGAACATTTTTATTCTGTGGAGTCAAGGCTGTTAGCAACTCTGTACAGTAGATTTTACTCATTTACCAACTTTGAGGCTGCTCGGTAGCTATTATAGCTACAACAAAAATGAATAAAACATGTTACAATAAAATAATGGGGAATAACTACCAACTATGATCAGTACATCTCTCCGCATTGGAGTGACCTACATTGAAATATGTATTGTAATTATTCTATTATGTAATATGAAAGTAAGTTTAACACTCGGTTTAACATATGATTTTATTTCATTATAAATATCACATATTTATCTGCTAACACACTTGTGCCCTCTGTTGACATCCTTCTCCAACATTGTAATCTTCCTAGTTAATAAAAATGTCCCCAAATTGTGGAAATACATACTAAAACTGTTAAATGAATAAGAAGTGTGTCGTCACTGTCTCTTAGCAGAAGATTTTACCAATTTACCTACTTGGAGGCCACTCATATTGGTAACTATTATAGTTACAATAAAAATGATTAAACCCTTTTTCGTAGAGAATTATATGTTCTTCAGTTTGGGGTAAATTATTATTTTTTGAAAACCTGCTAAAGTTTTTGAGATATTTAAACCTAAAAAATGGACCTAAAAACATAGATGGTGGCGCGAAATCTCCCTCCACCTTTTTTACTTTTAGTATGTCCAATTTTCAGAAGATGTTTTTTGTTTTTTTCCTCAAACACTCATTTTCTGGACTACCTACCTATGTAAAATGAAATTAATGAATGGAAATATCTAATTATTAATAACAATATATGCCTAAAATATAATACTGGTGCTTTTAATTTACCAATAATAGTAGGTATACTTATACCATGCCAGAAATAGTTATTCTTATTATATCAACATGAGAAACAAGAATATTGCCATGAGAAAGTTCCCTTCGAGTCGCTTTGCTGAGAGCGCTCCTTTAAAAGCCATGAAATGAAGAAAATATGCTATTGACATACTTTTTACCACTTGAATAGTGAATTATTATCTTTTTGTAATACCTATAAGGAATACTAAAATGTCACTGACAGAAACATTTGAGAGTCACGTGTGGGAGCCAGATAGCCCTTAACACGCGTAATGTTAAGGGCTACCAAAATATGACATTACCTGCCTACCAAACTATGACATTATGTACTTCATACATTATTTTTTGTTATTGCTAATAGTTTGAGCCAGAGCCAACATATTTCTCTGAATTTACTAAAGCTGGTTTTTCGTTCATTTGGTTACAGTAATTGTGTACACAAAAAAACTCTGGTCAGTCGAGCGAATCGTAGAACAGGTAACTCAGGTGCGATGTCAAAGATTTAAATAAAAAAAATTAACGAAATAAAAAAATGGCTAAAGAGCTTTTAGAAATACCTAGCATTTTAGGTAAAAATCTAAGTAGGTACGTACTTACCTACTGCAATCTTTTAAGAGAAAGTTGTAAAAAGTCCTTTATTTGATCAAGTGAACTTGTGTTGTCTGGGACAGGTTATTTATTATATTATGAAGGGTTGTAAGATATCAGTATAAATTAATACAATGTTAAGTAGGCAGTTCCACAAGAAGTACCCAATTATAATATTTGGTATATATTTTGTCTGCAGTCATATTATTTTAGTTCCAACTTTAAAGAATCGTTTTTTAAAACCCACTGAAGAGCAGAAAATTCTTAAAAGAAAAGGAAGAGCAACGCTAATAACAAAGCCTTTGAAATTCTAAATCCCACACTTCCATTGATTTTGCCCACAGTACTTAATGAATTCGTGAATTTTCAGACTAATACAGCTTAGGAAGAAGGGGATTACGACTTTGGCGGAAGGAAGATTATACCTAAAACTTAACCAAATTCACGAGGAAAATAAAAAATCTTTGAAAATCTTTAGGTCCAATGCACAGTTCAGCTGGAAACATAGCAAAAATGCAAACATTGTACTCCCAAAACTTGCAGGCCGCAGGTCACATTTTGCACCCATAGAAATTATGGGTATGCCAGGTTATGAAAAGTTAACAGAAAAGGAGCGGGATCTATGCAGAGCTATAAGACTTGTTCCTATAACTTATCAGGAGTTGAAAGAAGTTCTAATATCAGAAAATAAAAAAATGGGCCAAGTTAAACTGCAGACAGCAAGGAGGCTACTAAAAATTGATGTGAATAAAACTAGGAAGTTGTATGATTTTTTGGTTCAGGAAGGATACATTTCGAAACCAAGTTAGACTGAAAATTATTTAACATTGATAAGAAAAGATCTATAAGAAATATTCTCTTATTTTTTTTGGGCTGTAAATAAATAAGTTAAAGTGCATTGGTATTTACTTCATACTTATGTATATAATAGATTTTAATTTACCTACCTACCTATAAATTATATGTTTAGCCTGTTTTACTTTATTTTTATACCTATATTACTATATTATGTATATTTTTTTATATAATCTATATTTTCAATGCATTATAAGTTATAAGTTATGTTTAAATTTCCTTATTACCAATATTGCTTATTACTAGAGATGTTTGTTAGTTTGGGGATTTTGATACTTTGTAAATAGGACCTATTATAAAATTATACATATCAATATACCTGTTTTATTCTGATATTATTCACAATTCTTTTTATTTTATACCATATTGGTATAAAGCCATATTTTTTCTACAATGGTATACCATATTTGGCCAAATTGGTATACCATATTTTTTCTACAATGACCACTGTAGTTCCTATTATTATATGGCAACTAAAATAAGTGAGTCATTATGCATATGTGTATGTAAGGAGTGGAAAATGCATGGCTGAGAAATTTTCTGTTCCTACCAATATTTGATACTATTTATTCTTTACGAAATAAATATTTATTAATTTATAATTTTGAGAAACATCAATATAACCCCTATATTAGTTATCTGTAATAATATTCCACTAATAAATAAATGTTAAATATAACAATAAAAATAATTCTAATAATGGGTCATAATTTCCTTTCTTGAACATGAATTTTAGTATACAATCGAGTAGCCAGATGTCAGTTTGACCAAACTGGTTTAGGTCGCAGTAAATGTTAAATAAATTTATTTCGTAAAATATTATTTATTATGTTATTGTGATTGTAGAAAAAGTTTAGTACATAACTTAACTTTAGTTGTTAGCCAATTACGTACTTATGATATTATAACTATGCTCTTGCAACTATGATGTTTTTGCTTTCCGGGAAACTTTTCTTCACCCACATTTTTATAATAATGAATTATTTAGTAATGGTTAATCTGTATTTAGATGCGACAGAGAGTTTTCGGCCACAGGCACTGTCAGAGGGGGAGGTGTACTATTATCCATCAACTCATTGTACACCGTTAGTCAATTAGATATTAAATAAATAATTTATAAGTTTGCATAGTATTGACATTGTGGTAATTAAATTTAAAATACATATTCGGATTTTTTTTGGTTGGATTTACATATTTACACTTGATATTCCACCTCGTACAAAATTGAAACTTATCATTCTATTTTTGAGATATTGAGCTTTTTAGAGTACATTTATGATGCAGATGTAGTAATTTTAGGTGATTTCAATATACCCCTGTAGCTGCAGTCTTACCATTAATTCAGTTTCAGAATTTTTTAGAACTTAGGCAGTGTAATTTTATAAAAAATGCCTTTGAAAGAATAGATCTAGTAATCTCTAATAAAAACTGTACTGTTGAAAAGGCAATTAACATTTTGACTGCGGAAGACGAATGACTTGATTATCATCTTGTTTTAGTAGTTACATTTTTATCTACCATTAAATCAAAAAACAAATTAAAAATAAAAACTATGCACTATAATCTTCATTTTGCAAAGTTTTCTGAATCAAACCCTTACAGAGATTAATTGGGCCTTTTTAACATTTTTTTATGATTCTGATCGGACCCTCAAAAGCTTTTCTAATAAAATTTATGAGTTTCTAGACTTATATGTTCCAAAAACTAAACAGCGAACGAGAAATTACCCTTGTTGGTTTACTGCCGAGATAATACATCTTATAAAACTAAAACATAAGACCTGGAAAAAGTACAAAGAATACAAACATCCAAATGAGGACTGCATTTAAAAGGTTGAAAACTTTAATTAAGGAAATGACTGACACATCATATAAGCAGTAAGCACTGTAGTAATATTGAAATTGGTATCAATAATACCCCAAATAAATTTTGGCAATTCATAAATAACAAATCAGAATCAATGATATTCGATACCTTTTTGCCAAAGTATCGTAAGTCACTTTCTCTAAATTTTACAGTACGCGCCTTTTATTGTCAAGATAATAGCCGTATGCAGGAAATTTAACAAAATTTTGAAATATATGATTCTCAGTACTTTAGCTTTATATTTCATTTTGTTAGATTTCCTATGTGCGCCAATTATCTAGACAAGAAAAGGTGTGTACTGTAAAATTTAGAGAAAGTGACCTAGTTCGGCAAAAAAGTATTAAATGACAATAAGAATATAGAAGGCTATGGAAATATTGTCCATAAATTTGCTAGACACCTTCAAGATTCTTATCTAGAAGAATCTAACGTTAACGCTAGTTTCAACAATGAGGATGTTTTTTCCAGCAGATATTTTTAAGAATACTAATTCTATTACCAAAAATTATCATCCAAAATATGGACATACACAGTGGAAACAATCATAAGATAAATGGAAAACTTAAAAGGGACTAACTACTTCCCATCTTAAAAATTAATCTACCTGGCCAAAAGTAAAAGGATACCGCAAAACATTGAGAGTAAAATAAGGTTCATGGTTATTGAAATTACAACGATACTTACTCAATTGAACTATATACATCCCTCAATGGACTGCGTACTGGCAACTCCAAAAATGTGTAATCCCTCTGCGGTACCCTATATGATGTTGTACTGTTTAACTTTATGTTACCAGATTGGGTTATCGTGGAAATATTTATTGCTAAATATAAGAGTTCCTGACATTTACTTTTGTCAAAGAAGGTTCATTAAGTATTATCAACTATAAATATCGGTTCCAATTTATAGATAGGGGAAGTTGTTGTTCGGATCGCTCGTACCTTTGACCAGTAGGCTCTGCAGAGCCTACTTGTTGAAGTGCGAAATAAGAATCATGGAACTATCCTCAAATTGATAGGTTTCTATCTGTACCGGATGTTGTTTAAAACAAGTAATATCTATTGCCTAAAAAAATTTTTGTTTATTCAATCCGCAAAGGTAAGTATTTTCTCATTTGTTCATTACTTCACAACATTTTTTCAAGTTAGACCAAGTTCAATCTGATTTGAGCAAAGTAATGTTAGTCTTAATGAGAAGCATTATGGTCACTTTGATCGTGATGAGTCTATCCTCAAATTTTTACCATGTGATTTTGTGTAATAAATTAATGTGTTGTACCTTTGACTACTTGTACAGAGTGTACTTTTGACCAGTCAATGGAACATTGTGATGAACCTTACATCTTACATGCAAAATAGGATACATTTTATTTTATTTTTGCCTTTTCTAATAAATAAACCTAACCAAAAATCATTAAAAAATCAAAAATATAAAATGGAAGGTTTACCCACTCTCTCATACTCTGAACCTGAAAATTATTTTTGTAAAGTTATCAGACAACGGTAATTACGATCCATAATAAGAAGCAGAAGAGCTCGAAGTAGAAGCCCAATTCTTCAAAAAGGACATAGTTGAAAGCAATTACATTCTTGTTAAATTAGCAAGTTAATTATTAATAAGATACCATGTTGCTAATGTGGGTTCACAAGGCATTAATATGTTCAAGTCAGATATTTAAAACTAGTAAATCCTACCAGCTTTAAATTCCTTCTGAAGGGCGATGAAGATGTAGGTAGGAGAGCCCATTTGTTCGTCATCTTGAAAAAGAGAGGTTTAAACAATTTTCCGCGATTTCTTGAGAACCATAAGTCTCAAAAAAAACTGAATAGATGATTGAGTTTGGGTCTAGATACTTCTATACGAAAAATTGAAAATAAAAAAATATAATTAAAAATAGACTAAAAAAGGCAGATTTTTTGGATAGGTCCCTTGTCGCTTATTCATATGAATAGCGACAAGGGACCTATCCCGTATAGCCCGCTTTACGCGTTGCTTAGCAACCGATGATTGAAGCGTGATTAGTCCGCGTAAATTTCACGGTGATATCATACCGTAGCCCGCTTTACGCGTTGCTTAGCAACCGATCATTGAAGCGTGATTAGTCACGCGTAAATTTCACGGTGATATCATTAGTGACGTCACCGGAAAAATAGTATAAATATGGTAGATTTTGTAGTTTAAGATTAGTTTTAATCGTCTCCGGATGATGCCAACTTGGTTGGCAAAACGCGCGTCGAGCGAAGTGAAAGTGTTTTGGTGTTTGTGGAAACTACTCCGAGTGTTACAGTTACATCAAAGGTTCCAGCCCTATCCAGTAACAATATTGTGTCAAAGTAAAAACAAAATTCTAAAAAAGCATATTTTTGACTCCGCATTTGATAGTCTTTCATTTACTCTTAATGCCTAGTGTATTATCTGTACTTAATAGTGATATTTCCTTTGCTTTATATCAGTGGTAATAAATTATATAATTTTGGTATTGGTTTTAATTTTAGGTACTCCCTTTTACCCTCCAATTCCAAACTGCTCACACCTCCCTGACAGATAGGCAACTCACCATACGTACTTCGCGAAGTTTTATGGCTCCGCCCATGTACATGTACCTATGTAAAAACCTTATTTTTGTATCAGGTAATTATATTTAAGTCTATTTATTTTTTAGAATTTGAAAATGCAGAGACACTCCTGATATCTGAAGTGCACATGCTATTGGAGCATAGGAAGGCCCAAAATGAATCTGCAGAAGACGAACAAGAGTTTTCTGATGTATTTATGAAGACTCTAACGTACACTGACCGATTTCGTAAATTTAAAAATAAGGAGACCATATCAGCTGTACGAAAGTAAGTAACGTTGATACCAGGATAGCTATATCTTGAAGATTCGATTTGATTTAATACATAATTTTAAAAACATGAGAAATCATATATATTGTTTTTGCTACCTCAATGTGTTGCAATGAAAGTGAAACTTTGATGCTTGAGCGTGACAGATCAAATAAATAATCTCATAAAGCTTTAATCACAACCAACGAAAAACTGGACAAGACGATTTTTATTGAAATTTATTATACGCCAGTCATATAGTACCTACATTAAAATCGCAAACTAATGGCTAGTTCTTATTTTTTTAATTTGTTGTTAGGACCACTACCAGTAGTGCATATCCAAGTTTGAATCTTCTAAACTATGCGTTTGTTATGCTAAACCAGTTCTATAGGTATAATATTTACCAAGATACAGCCCTCCAAAAATTGGCAATTTTTTCCAAAAAAGTGAAATTTTAAGATATGGTCAATTATTTTCTCTGAAATCGGGGAACATTTTACTGGTAGTCATAGGGGAAGATATTACCTGTAGTACTTACAGGTAAATATATGTATAACATTTTAACATCTATTGATTCAGTGGTTTCTGGTTTCGAATACTACAATACTACGACAACGGCGACAACAGGTCGATATGTTAAAAATATAATGTAAACATTTTCCTTCTGTCTTAAAATTTCACCACATTTGTATTTCTTTTAATTACTGTATTTAGAACTGTCATGTCACATTGAACATCACAATTGAATACGAACTTTATAAATAAATATATGTTATTTTCTATATTAATCTTATTGTGCTATTTTAGTCTGTTAATGCAGAAGAAGCTACACAAATTTGAATTGGCTGCAATCGCAAATTTATGCCCCGAAACGACGGAAGAGGCAAAGTCTCTAATTCCGTCATTAGAAGGGAGATTTGAAGATGAAGAACTACAAGCAGTTTTGGATGACATACAAACTAAACGAAGTATACAATATTAAAGTTAGTTTATTAAAATTTAAAACATGATTTTTTGGTTTAAATAAGTTTAAGGTTTTAAATTGATTAAATAAGAGATTGAGCGTATGCATTTACTTAGGTTGCGATATTTTCCAATGAAGAGTTAATATAAACATTGAAGTTTATTACGAAAATAAATAAATTGATTTTTAATTGCTTTACTTCGCTATACCACATTAATGTATGTATGTACTCGCAGTGACTGTTACAATTACCACAAATAAGTCTAATATGAAGTGAAAAAGTGGCTGATTTTGCATCTGGCAGCCAAACATACATAGATAGTTATAAGAATGGGTCCTTGTTTCAAATTTAATCCCCAACAATACGCATATAATCTATATTAAATAAATTTTAAGTTGCAATATTTTCCAATGAAGAAGAGTTTATATAAACATTGAAGTTTTTTATGAAAATAAATAAATTGATTCTTAATTGTTTTACCTATAATATTAATATATTATATTAATATATGTATGTATTAATATATTAATATATTAATATATGTATGTATATATGTCCTCGCAGTTAACAATTACCACAAATAAGTCTAATATGAAGTGGACAAGTGGCTGATTTTGCACCTGGCAGCCAAACATACATACATAGTTATAAGAATTGGTCCTTGTTGCAAATTGAATCCCCAACAAGATGCATATAATCTATATTAAATAAATATGTTGTAAATACTTTCGTTAAAATAATTTGATATTTTAGAAATATTTGGGAAAGTTTGATTAAAAAATATAATTTTCAAAATAGTTTAAAAACTGGGGCGCTCTCAGTTGCGTTATGTAGTTTTGTCTTCTGGCCCCAAAATCTGTTTAGAGTGTATATTTACCACTTGTCCCTAAACGCAATAAGGGGCATCAGGTAGCTCCGAGTGGAACTTTGGAAATTCCAGGGGTCATGTAACTCATAAGGATAAAGTTCTACATTCCTATCTACAAGTAATACAGCTTCTTATGGTTTTAACAGTTTTTATTTAATTTTTTAATTTACATCTTTAGATACCTATGGGTAATTCAGTTTGCTTACATCGTGATGAATTTGGTTATGCGGGGAATATTTAGCAGAGTTAGCGTGTATAGACGCGTACATGGGACGAACTGGCCCGGAGACCGAAGTACATATGAAGTTGATAAAACAGGCCCGGAGACCAATGCCAACAGATACCGACCAACAATCCCGAAGACCAATGCCGGCTTGAATACTGACCAGACTTGAACGGAGAGACCTCCACACTCACTCTAACCTGGTATCAGTTTTAACGTTTCATTCCCTGAGCTTCCTATTACGAGTATGTGACTTACTTCCTCCTTCCTCTAGTTTCCCTTGAATGTGGACGGTTTATCGGTCGTTGCATTGAATTCTCTACGGTTATGGTTTCTAGGCCTGATGGGCTGGTGGAGTTGTTGTTGGCACTGGAAGCCGGATTACTCGGACGCAGTCATGGACACAGACTGCCAGTTAAAGCCACAGACTGCCAGATTCTCTTGAGGTGCGTCTTCGCTGAGTGTTCCGATGCGGAGGATGTGTGGTCAGCTGAGGACGATCTTGATGAGCGGGTGGCCTGCCTCACTTTCCAGGATCTGGCCGGGATGGTGTCTGCGTAGAGGGCTATGGTGGTGCTGTTCGTCCTCAGTATGTCCGCGGTGTATAGGTTGAATAGGTGCAGGGAGAGTGCGGTCCCCTGGGGCATCCTTCTTCTAGGTGTCTGTCGGTTGACAGCTATCCTTCACTTTGATCGGGATGGTCCGGCTTCGTAGGTAAGATTGGATCAGTTTGAAGAGGGATACCGGAAAACCGGCGTCCATCATTTTGATGACCAATCCATCTTGCCATACTCTGTCGGGCGATATCCAGGAAGAATGCTCCTTAAGCCAAGCTTAATATTTAAAACAATATAACAATGACAATGAAACTTTGAAGTGGAAAAATATTTCCACTTCATTACAAAAAATTACAAAAATATTTTTGTATTATATCTTGTATTAATACACATTTTAAACACATTTTAAAAATATGTGAATTACAAATATACTTTTAGTGCTTTAGTAACTACATAAAATATAATTAAATTATTCAGA
Source organism: Tetropium fuscum (assembly GCA_964058915.1). Taxonomy (NCBI): domain Eukaryota; kingdom Metazoa; phylum Arthropoda; class Insecta; order Coleoptera; family Cerambycidae; genus Tetropium; species Tetropium fuscum. The sequence goes on along the minus strand of CAXKVY010018514.1, from coordinate 279,147 downwards.
GTACAAAATAATACACAATCTTCTTCAATAACCACGTTTAGCTAAAATCATTTTATGGTCCTGATTTGATATATGTTTTATAGATTAAAAGGCAAACCATCTACATCTACACATTCTCTGGTGTCTAAAAGGGCTTCTAGCTATCTGTTGTTATAAAGGAAGATATAAATATTTTCAAAAATGAGATGAAATATATATTTGTTTATACCTTTATTTGCTTGATAATAAGTAATTGAAGAATTATTTAGGAGTTTTCAAGTATATACAATTTTACTTAAAAATCGTTATTTGTAAGTGTTTTCTTGTTTCGTTGACTTTGATGAGCTTTTTGGGAAAAAAAGTGCTGAGATTTCGTTAAAATATATTAAAAACAAAGTGAATATAAATAATTTCTTCCAATTCAGCTATATATCCAACAGTCCACTACTCAGAACCTCCATTATTAATAAACGAAAGAATGTAGGTACTTGTGTGTGATACTTATACATAGGAAGAAAATTAAATTTGACCACTAATATAAGGTAACACGTGCCAGTTGAAAAACTGATTAAAATTATAGAATTAGGTACTCACATTTTAGGCTGTGACGCTCTCTTCTTCTTGTTTTGGTGCTTAGTTTTTGTCCTGGGCGCCAATATCTAGTTAATAGTGTAGATATACCACTTTTCCCCACAGGGCCTCGAGTAGCTGCGAGTGGAGACAGGCGGAATTCCAGGGGTCACGTGTTCCACAGATAGGCCTTTTATTACCCCACCTTAAAGAATACACAGATAAATGGTTATAACAGGCTTATTGTCAATCTAGGTCCATCAGATTATATACAGATGAGATTATGTACATCTATTTACAGGTGATTCAATTTGAATACGGTCAAGCGTGGTTAAGGGAGTTAAACAAAAGCGGCGTTAGTTTAGCGGGCGTAGGGAAAAACAATAGCAATACAGTTTATAGCGAGACAACTTACAATAATACCGTGGTGAGTCCCGGAACTTAGGGTATACTAGAGTACTTAGGGTACTTCCTTAGCGCCACTGTCGTTGTATAAGTGTACAAGTCCCTCATTTGCTATCTCTCCGGAATTGCACGAGCGGAAACGGGAATCTTCCTGCTCGGAATTGCACGAACTGAAACGTCGGAAATCGTCCTGCTCGGAATTTTACGAGCAGAAAGCCGGTTGGAACTCAAACTCGTGTCGACTTTGGGATGAATGCGATCCCTGTTGTTCCGTTACTCGTCACTTTACCACTTGCACTTACTTTTCATTAAGTACTTGTTTTCACCGGACGGCTTTGCTTTGGTGGTAGGCGCTACCAGGCGGAGATAGTTACTGAATAATTTACAGTTGGGGTGCTGCTTTTATACGATTTTTTGCACGTAATTTATATTTCTACGCAATTCTCCTCCCACAAACTCTGCTTCGCGTCGTGTGCGTCGCTCAATTCTGCAATAGACGATGGCTCATTAATATCCTGTCATCACACACTTCAAAACAACACAGTTTTCTGATCGTACAGATTCTGAAATTCATAACAATTTCAGGTAACATAGGGCCGTCATACTGACGTCCGTTTTGACCAAAATTATGACGTAAAAATTCGTCTGGCGTACCTTAATTTCACGTTAAAACGTCACAGTCTGAAGACGTCCATTAAATGACATCCTGGTTCTGACCCTATTATCGGCATAATTACATAATTTGTACCTTATGTTGACCAATATTATTGTGCCTAAATGACGTCGTACTACAACCGGCGACACCACAATGTCACCGGCCACACACGCCCTCCCTTTCTAACAAACCTGACTACGCTGATGTTAGAAAGAGTATCCGTTTATCCGCTGGTGTCTTTGTGGTGTCGCCGAATGTACATACAATATAAATGCCGTCATATGTATAACTTGCAGCATCACTGCTAACGTCTAAATAACATCCTGTATACTTTTGATTATGACGCCGCGTCGTTCCTAAAACAATTGCGCTATAGTACTCTCAGCACTAACCCACCAACTTATGTATTTCAAAATTAATGTTGCAGTTTACGATTAAAATCGGCTCTGGAATCTCGCCAGCTTACCAGAATTCTCCTCGCATTTGCCAACCAAACAATTCCCTTGCAGAAATTTGAGGCCGCTGGACTGCTAGTAGGAAGGTACTCATTATATACGAGTAGATCCACAGCAGCAACTTCTCAATATATAAAAATAGATTGAATGTGAATATGACGTCACCATACGTACGTCTTATGTACGAGTGAAATATGTCATCAAAAGGACGTCATGTCAAACGATTTGGTCATTTGACGTCGTTGACCAATAGATATCAAAAAGAGACGTCAGTATGATGGCCCTATGTTACCTGAGATATCCTAACAATAACTTACTAATATTTTTAAATCGAATCCAAACAGTTTCCGTAAACATTCCATGACCATTGAGAAACGGTCGACCATCGCTACGTTGGTAATATGTAACTAAAATGTAAAATAAATAGGGTTATTCATTATGTTCATTATTTAATTCTGATATTTGTCTATCAAATAGAAAAGATGATTCATTATTTAATTCAGTTAACAGAACTGTCATGTTGGCACCGGTGCGTATTTTTCTTTCGCCAGAATAAAAGTTATAACCATGAAGAACCTCGTGAAATTCTTCGGTATGTGTTGGATTAGCAAGTCCTAGCTGTATGTAGCACTACAACCCGACAATGCTACATTCACTTAGTGTTTAGTTCGTTGCTTAAACGGTGTAATCAGTGTCATCAATAAAAACGCTTGATAGACAAATATACTATAAAATAAAGGACTGCTATACCATTCATTATATATTTTTTGTTATTGACGTATTATATTATTTTTCCAAGCACTTTAAACCGATGATGCTGAGCATGATACTACTGCCTATCCAAAAATACCGACCAAAACCGGCAATATTTTTTATACTCGGTGTAAAAAACTAGAAAGCTATGATCGAGAACTTAGCATCGATAAATGAGGACGAGAGTGCCATACCAAAGTTCTAGCCAATGATACGGTAAAAGCAAATGCCCGCAGCATAAAGACCTACAGGAAAATGGTTGTCTGAAAAGTAAAAACAAATCACCAAGCGGTCTATATTTCTATATATATAGTTAACAGAAATTTACATCACCATACCAATGGATGAAAAAAAGTAGGCCATAAGATTCGTAATAATTCTGTAAACATAAAACACAGAACATCAAAGGAGCACTGTCCCCGTTTTATTTTGACAAAAACACATAATATGTAAAATAATACAAATTACTTCTACGGTCTAATTTAATTTACGCAGCTTGTAGGTAGAGGAGATTCCGCTCTATAAATTCACTCCTGCATTTTTCTTGTTAAAGTACTCAGTTTAGATATTTTCGCTATGGTAGTCTGCGTATGGCCGATCTTTATGTGCGCGCTCGAAACTGCCTGTCGATTTAACGCTGTTTACGGAATGTTTTTGACGAAGGACCGTTTTTGTACAGAATTTAATGACAACCCTACCTTTTTCTCATTCGATTCACGATTTACCCGAAATCTGCGAAAAAACAGAGTACAATCGTCGCTAGTTTTTCGTGAAAAAGGGGATGACCCACCCTCGCGCGATATAGGATCTCATCGGATCTTTATTCCTAATAGTTTCAAAAATGTGTACACCGAAAATCATTCCTTTATAATTTGTTTCTTCTATTCCCTATATTTTAGTCTAATTTACGTAGACTAGGTATAATCTGCTATCGAAGTATCGTTTAAATTTGCTGGTTTACAATATATTGGCCATTTAGAACTAAAATATTATGACGTGAATTATGTGGTCACAAAGGTATCGATTGAGATGCAAATATATAGTTTATATATAGTTATATAATTTTTCAGCCTAGTTTAGAATATTTATAAGTCATAGATAAGCAGTAATTTAAAAAAAAATAATAATTCCTGTTTACCTAAGTAAGTTTACCTAAGCAAATGAAAAAACGCAGTATCATCACACTTTCGAGTGGTCTCCTCGAAAGTTTAAAATAAGCTTTAAAAAGTTGACATTAAAATTAATCTACTCTAAATATTATTTCAATCTAAAAATACAAACCCATTTTGAAGTACCAAATAAACTATTCTACACTTTAATCGAAAACAAACAACATTTGTCAAAGCAACGAATGTTTTCTCTACCGCGTTATAAAAATTCTGGCATATTAGTGAAATTTTCATTTTCTATAACAAATTTCAAGGACACTCATTTGTCAGCTTCAAAAAGATTTAGTTGTGCGTTTCCGTACGACTTTACCATTTTACGTTTTCACCAAAACAGGCTAAATCATTTGGGAAATTCGCAAATATATATCGATCTGTTAATAGAATCATTAATTACTACATAAAACGCTTGATATACATTGGACATTTTTAGTTCATAATATAATATGACTAGTAACGGCTTACGTTTACTAATCAGTTAAGAAAACAATTAATTATAAAATAAATTCGATCGTTATAGATATGTACTTCAGATATGTGGTAGAATTTAAATTTTATACTTACGGAACCGAGGAAATATATCATATATATTTATAGCGGATAAATATAATAAAATAAAAAGTATGGCTTCATCTATTCATATCATATCTATTCTGTTAAGAAACTGCATAGGAATTAATATGTATAAACTAATACATGGAATGATTGATATCTATATGAAAGAAATCCTTCAAATACACCATATTATGTTGATCCTACTGACAAAATAATCTGATAATCATTCAACAATTATTATTATCGCGCCATTATATAATGTCATGTATATTTATATATATATATATATATATATATATATATATATATATATATATATATATATATATATATATATATATATATATATATATATATATATATATATATTATATATATATATATATATATATATATATATATATATATATATATATATATATATATATATATATATATATATATATATATATATATATATATATATATATATATATATATATATACATATATATATATATATATATATATATATATATATATATATATATATATATATATATATATATATATATATATATATATATATATATATATATAAAATAAATATAATCTATTAAAACAACTACTTTTCATAGCTATATGCTAGAAAATATTGAATTACATATATAATAGGGATAATGACAAAAATTTTTAATATAAGAGTAATACTAAAAAACATAGCGTAACGTTGTAATAAAAAGTGTACTTCGCAAATAAACAAGATTTCTAATTCCGCGCGATCAGTATTAGCCTTTTCGAGACGGCCGCCGGAGAACACTCGCGTACCAAGCGAACGGCGCGGCGCGGACGCCGAGACAATTTGTGCAATGCGCGCTTTTATAAACCACTGTAAAAATAAAAGCATATATCTATTTTCTTTCGTTTTATTCAATACACAATAAAAGAATTGCATTTTCCGTTCAAAATGTTTTCAAAACAGAAGATTGTACAGGTACGGCCACCGTTTTTGCAATGTAGATGTACGACAATCGTCCCACTGGAATGCAAAATGTTTAAAAAATCGTACGACTACGGTAAGTGACTTTTAGAGCCAAAAACGTAACTGTAAGGCGACAGTACGCCCAAGCTGCAGATAAAAATCGTACATTTACGGCGATAGTCTCGAAAGGGTTAAGGATCTAAACAGGGATAAAATAGACGCAGCCCGAAACTAACTGTGACGTTACAGCCTACAATATTCGGTAGGCGTTGCGCCGGAAAGCGGCCGAAAGAACTATGAAAACAGGCGGTTGAGTGCTGGAATCTCCCGTAGCCGACCGAATCGGTCTTCTCGTCGTTTGTAAATTATAGTATGTGGCGTCACGACTTTGAGCCTGTTTGAAACGGTTCGCTTGCGCGCGAGACTTTAATAATTTATAACAAATTTATTACTGGCAATTAAGGCGTCATATCTTATTTTTCAGTATGGTAGAACATTTTTATGCAACAAAAAAAATTGGCCATGTTCCCTATTGAATTCATAAGCATTTAGGAAGTGATACAGAAATTGCTTGCTTGGTCAAAACTAAAATTATTTATTGGATCTTATGTATTAATTATTATGAATGTGAGCTCCGTCAAAACTAATGTCACATAAACGTATAAAAAAAGACCCAAGATTTTTTTTCACATAATAAATATGACTATCAAAGAACATAAAATACATCTTATGTATGTTATATACATCTTATCTTATGTAAGGTCTCTTAATCCGACACGTTAAATTTGGTTAAATATTCTTATTCTCACTTATTTATGAATAAGGTTATAACTTAAACGGGATATAATATATTTTGAATCCATTCATAGAACATTTATTTTTATGTTCTTTGATAGATATACATTTAACATACAAGTTTATTCTTTATTACATCTATTATGTAATGTATGATAAAGATTAAACATGTATTAAATCTGTATCCTCATATAAGGATACAAGGGCATACAAATATATCAGATGATTAAATAAGTATCTATAAGTATAAACAAATTATCTACATGTAATTTGATTTTTCTTGCTGGAATTAAAATGGTGGTTAGATTAGGTTAGAGTGTATAGGAATTTGTTGGCAAGTCATATTGATAATAGAGGGTTGCAGCATGGAAAATAGAAAATCTTCGATTTTAATACCATCAACTAGGGTATCAATCAATTATCTTCACAAAAATAGCCTATAATAGTTGTTGAATTAGCGGTGGTTATTGAATATAGGTGGTAATGAATAACTTGGTTGGGATGTACTAGGGAATTCCAGTGCAAATATTAATGTTTTATCAGAGGAAAATGTTTTTAGCTCAACTAAAGATATGTCATAATATTTATATTAACTATTCTTATTAGAGTACATTATTTGGCTTTCAGAGTGGAATGTAGGAGTTTTTCAACTACCTATGGTTTCCATATAGTTGTGCAAAGGATATTATTGCATTTTCTATATTGACAGGAAAATGTGCAAGTACCTATATTTAATTTTAGACCGATTTCAAGATGTCACGAGTTTGTAAGTAGTCAGAAAATTGAATACAAACTTATTGAAATCTCGTTATCGTATCGTATCGTTTCAAAACTTTGACCAATTACCTGCTGGTTATACAATATTAAAGAAATAGTTTTATTGTAATAGTCGAGAACTTTTGTCGTTAAAGATATTTCTTTGTTGTGTCCTTTGATAAATAACGATATATTATTTGCGATTGTTTGTTTTGTAAACACTAATAGCCTTATAATATCGTTCGGCATCTTCTTGATCTAGATTGCCAGAAATTACTTTTATAATTGAACCAAGACTATTGATTAAGCCTCTTTTTACTCTCGTATTATCATCGAATGGATGTACTACATTAAATTTTGTTTGCTACTAGGTAATTCAACCGGAAATTTTATTCCTTGTGGAAAATTGCGAGGGGTATAAAAAATACGGTGGACTTAATCTTTGCTGAATTGCTTGTGTGACGTCACTATTGTTGTGAGTATAAACTTGGTTTGATTTAGCGGTGAGGTCATAGTAATGTAAGAAAGTATGAGTAGCTATTTCTAGCATTGCTAAATTAAATGGGAGTATCCTAGGACTTTTCTCTAAGCTAGTTATTTCCACTTTCGGTACTCGTTCCAGGGGGCGGGTCCATAACAGGATCAACCTGTAAGAATTTTTTGTTTATCTTTTTGCTTTTAAATTATTTAAATTTTTAAATGGTCGTTTATCAAATGTCCTGGTGTGATTTCCGTATTAGATTTTATTATAAATCTATTCAGAAGAGAGCTGAGGCCATACTTTTTCGGTATTTCTCAATGGCCTACGACAAGGATCGACATCACGAAGGGTTAGTATCCCCTTTTGATACCACATGCTATGATTTCCGTATTAGTTGTTTTATTATAAGTCTATTCAGTAGACAGCTGAGGCCACACTCTTTTCGTTATATCTCAGTGATCTACAAATTGAAATCACGAAAAGTTCATATCCACTTTCGATACCCCCTGCAATTATTTCTATATTATTTGTCATATTTTAAATCTTATTTGTCGTAGCATAAATCTACTTAAACATAAGTTTCCTAAATAAAGAAACTCTAAATCTGAGCTTCCCGAAAACTGACTATTTATCACCATTATTTTATGATGGTGTATAAATCTATAATAGCTTTTATTGTTGCTTTCTACCCATTTACGAATTGTAATTTTGTTGCTCGTTTAAATAGAATCTCCTCGTCACCGCACCTTCGATTAACCGTTATTCGTACTCCACTGATATAAACACTGCTGCTCATCGCATATAACTCCTGCTTGGTTTACACATTTTTTTGTATTCCTTCGTAAATATAGCGGAAGATAAACAGACTGAGATAAGGGTGTATGTAGATAAAGATATCTAGACAGATGTACATGGCTAGACAGTAGAATCTATTGACCTTGAAACTTTAGCAAATGGAATAAATTGTTAAAACAATTAAAATAAAATTGTAAAATAAATTATTAAAATAGAGTTGTCTCACTATAGAAGATAGTCCCTAGTCCCTGTAAATCACGTAACCTCTGCACATTCTGATCTCTAACTCGAAGTTTTAGACAGCATCCACCCTTGATTGTGCCGTCTTTGGGGTAACGTGGTAACTGTATACGAAAAATCAGTTTGGCGCCCGGGATATTACTGCTGCTGGGAAAAGCGTCACTCTTTTTATAGATCTTGCTTGTAATTTTGAATTTATATTTTTCGACGACTCTCAAATCCTACTTTACGTAGCTGACATGAGACAGCACGACCACTATTTTTCACAGTATTGTCGCTTGTCACTATATTTTTTATTGCACTGCACAGTAGGACCCTCTAATTTTGTTTACGTGTTTTAAATTCTTCAATCTCTTAACTGATGTCTTTCAAATTCTTTTCGAAATACATTATAAATAAATACCTACATTATGTATGATTATAGATAATATATAGGTATGGACTATGTGATATGTTTATGTGATATGTTGATACCGATTGTTTTTGGTAACCAGTGGCTGTGTAGACACAAGGCTTGTTCTACAAAAAACTGGGAAATCTACAAAATAACTGAAAATAGGCATTTCACGATTTTCTCGTTT
>CAXKVY010018514.1:175000-267500 GCA_964058915.1 Tetropium fuscum | reverse complement strand
TATGTAAATCCAACTACCGCTTGTCAAAACTACTGTTCACTTCTTCCTATTGAACATTTCAATCTAGCTACCTAATTATAAAACAACTTCAATTGAAGGCAAACTATCCTTGTGCAGATTAGATTATATATCGGATGGTTTGTTTGTTCTGGTTGTGTACTTAGAACCTCCTCTAAAACCCTAGAGTCCATAAGTGCGTATATGAGTATATACGCACTTATATATGAGTATATACGTATACGAGTATATACCTTCCAGAAACTTATATTAACGTATCTACCTATTGATAGGTATCGGTATCCAAAAAAATAGACCAGTCTTGTTTTGGTAGATAATCAAAAGTATCATTTACAAAAAACAATCGCTCACAAAAAATTCCCCTACATTTTACTGTTTCTTTAGTGGTTATCTTTAGTGGGTATAAACCGAGGGTATTAAACTGAAATTTGCTTACTTTCCCTGTTCTGTCAGCCGTACGCCACATCTACTGTGACGCTCGGCACTAGTGATGCTCGGTATTCAACGGTATTATGTATTAAACGTTAAATAACGGAAAACAAATTTTTCGGGAAAAACTTATAAGAAGATGTTTTGTAGTGCTTGAAAAGACCTTTAAAATGAGCCCTGCCATTGTTTCAAGGGCTACAAGATCCGCATTCCCATATCCCTTCATATTCAAGAGGTTAAGGGTTGAAGGGCTCGGGACCACCCTTATCCGCGCACTATCATGCAAATTTCTAACAGTTGTATGTTCTTTAATCCTACAAAAATTAAAAAAAAATAAAAATCCTACATTAAGAAAAAACCTACATTTTGGTACTGAGTATTATACCATTTTTGCTATTCATTTTTAATTTTAGTTATTTTGGAAATAAGGTTTTTTAAAATAAATATAAATAAGGTTCTTGCATCATAACTCGCTTAGTTATAATGCAATCGACTTTTAACAGTGCTAATTTTTTCCAAGCATTACAAAAAATGTTCTATAAGTTTTTCCCGAAAAATGCATTGGTTTTCCGTTATTAATTTAAGAGACCAAAGCTGGTGATCAAAAAAGTGTAATATCTTATATTGAACGAAAGAAATAACGTGATGAGAAATGACATTGAGCAATGCGGAATCGACCACCTGCAAGACTGCAGCTCTTGCGTTGCTGTACAAATTTAAATATCGAAAAAAAAATCATGAAAACAATCATTCCGAATTGTACCAAATTTCGATGGCAGGTGCTCGATGAAGGTCTTAATACGAAACTGACCATGCTAAATCCTTTGTTAAATCCGCCTGCTAAGCAAGACGCATTATTGCATTAATCTTATATTGAAAAAATCCACTCCCACGGGCTCGAGGAAAGCCTCTATAACTCGATTTGACCCGCATCTCCAGTAAAAAAAACTTGCGAATCTTCAGACTTAAATTCCATCGTTAACATACCGGCAGACCTCTAATTGCGCGTTACTAAGAGAGACCGGAGTAATTAAACTTAACCATCAATTATATTTTGAGTCGCTGTCATCATCACTTTCTCTTGCCTCTTCATCAGATTCTTCAATGTTTTTTATTTTATGTTGAAGCGGTTCATATGGATTTTTGCTACGATGCTAAGTACCTACCTTCGTTTTCGCAGAAACTGCATATCTTATCTCGTTGATGTTGGTCATGTTTTTCATCTCATATTTTTCACATATGAATTCGTCTAATATGGAAATGTGTCTTTGTTTGATTCAAGCACATTTAAATCGCCTATAGAAATTAATGCTTCTTTATATCGTTTTCATTTTTTGAGTATTTTATATGGTTGTACTTTGCCATTTCAAAACAATGCCGGGCTGTAATCCCAGCCTCTCAAGGCATGAAACCCGAATAGACTTTTTGACAAGGAATCTCCCAACGTATTAAAAAGTTTATAAGAGCTTCTTTGAAGAGTATGAAGAGTTTCGCAGTTCTTTCATAAAATCGGCTGGTCTCTTCTGTTGCAGTCCTGAAGTTTTGTATTCTCTGCCACCTATTTCATGCCTCATTTTATGGTCGTAGTCTTTGATAGATGGGGAAAAGTACTGATCGAAAATAAAGTCGATCCTTTTTGCATTGCACTGAGAACATATTTCATTTGCATTATTCCTCACAGTGCAATGCAAATCCATTAATAATAACTATGTCAATTTTGCTTAAGTATTTTTTCATCCCTTTGAACAACCGTGGCAGGTAAACCCATCCACGCACAACTACAAGATCGGACATATGCGTTCAATAATATCATTCTTTTAATACAAATTAACATTTTTGAAGCTGCTTGAAATTCCTTAAGTAACATCGTTACTGGCTCTTGGTCTATTGCTTTTGGCACTTGCCTCATGGTCACTTAAATCTGGAAATCAGAAATAATGGAAGCGTGGCACTTCCACCATTATAATATATTCGTTATTCTATCGTATCGTGGCTATGAAATACATCTTTGAAATTCCTCCATGACTCCTCTTAATTAACTCCTCCGGAATTAATTAATTTGATATGTCAGTGACAAGTGACTTCCTGTTAAATTTATTTCCCTTTCATAGTTTTAAACCACGGTGAAGCTTACAGATGCGGAAGACACGTATCATAAATTATTTTAATGCTAGTCTAAGTACTATTGCCAACCTTTTCCAAGTTAGCCAAAGTTGCATATTTAAATTGAAGAGAAAATGGTTGCATACCACCATGGAGCTATTAGGAGAAGCAGTTTGATTCAAGATAAGGAAATAATCAATTGTTTAAGGAGAAACCCCTGTCATACGCCTGCAACAGCTTATCATGGTACGCAGTTTCATGCTTCCTTGTGGACAACTATACGCCAAATTAAACAGAGCGATATAAGTAATTATGCAGTTGCTAAAAAATCTTGGTTATCTGACCGTAACAAAGAAGCAATACTGCTCTTTTCCAACAATTATGTTAACATATATGGAGATTTCTGGTCTAATGGAATGAAGACTAAATGGCGAACATTATAGACATTCGCTGCAAAACATTATGTTACCGTTGGTGCTGCAAATGTACCCAGATAATTTTACCTTCCAATAGGAGAATTGTCCAATTCACAACTGCAGATTAGTGTTGTCTTGGCCATCGACAAGTCCCGATATCAATCCAATTGAAAACGTTTGCGGATGATTGGTCAAGAAAATTCATGTCAGAAATGTCATGTTTATGTTTTAGCTATATTTTACAAATAATAATTACACTGTTAGGTATATCTTTATTCGAATATTTTTTTTCTAATACAAAATTATAATCTAGACATCAAAACGTTGTCATATTGGCAAACGATTCATAAATGTGTAAATATGTCAAAAGCTACAATTACATGATGCTAACATAATCAAAACTATTTTAACCCATTATCGACTACAGATACCATACGAGTATCAGGAGGGTGGCTGCTGCGACACTTGGCTGATGTTTATTTAGTGTGGCTGATTGTTTATTTAGGGTAAGGGATGGGATTTTCCTGTCATTCCTGGTGAGGTATATATGAAAGGTCACGCCAGAATAATCAGGTAACGTCTTTGTGTTTTTAACAAACACACAATTCATCATATTTCTTTCACAATATTGAGCCTGGTGATTTATCTATGAGAAAAATATGGACATTACCTTCAAGCAAGTACATTTTTGCAGTAAATAGCAATTATTTTTACAAGTGTTTTACTAAAATCTTGTCACTTTATATCATACAATTATGTGGTGAAATGCATTTTGTCTAAAATTATTCCAGCTGCGGCTGGCTACGGCCCAAATCCATATGATACCATATGGTATCCGTGGGCGCCGCCGATAGCTAATATTACGACTTTTGTATTTTTTTATGTGTAAACATCTATTACGGCGATATGAGGGTAAATTTCGGAAAATGGGGACGGAAATGTGAAACCGGATGTGACAACATAACCCATGTGAAGCTTTAACAACACTGTCTAGATTTGATTTTTGTGAACGGAACATTTGTTGCTGTTTCCCTAAATCGGTAATGAGTTTTTTAATTTTATCTTTTCTTAGCTGTAAAGTATATTGAGAGAAATGCTTGCTGGAGTAATGCCGCTTCATATTGTAAAACAGAAATTGTTTCATTGTACAACAAACACATAGGTGTACCACTGTGCAGGAAAAAAAAGTATTCATCAGTCCATTTGTCTTGAAATTGACGACATTCTGTGTCCACTTTCCGCTTTCTCAAACCAGACATGTTAGATAGAATTGTCTTGAATATTTCCCGCGTCGTACTCTTGACCGTACCCGAATATGTGACGCGAACTTTATCAGTCTGTTAAGAAGTAATGAGATGACACGTGCGATGAGAGATTTATTTATTCCCCTAATAAGCAACTAGAATACTCTCGATCGTACGAGAGTGCTTCAAGTGCACGAGCGGCTTCCCGAATGTTTATCTGTTTGTCTCTTTCTAACGACTATTTCTGACTATCTGTGGCGTGCTACTGCGTACGCTTAATAATATTATTTATCGTTACTTGAATTTTCTGAATCTCTCGCGGGCCGGATTGAATCTGGTGGAGGGCCGGGGGTTGCCCATATATGATATAAATCATTCACCTTACACATAACATAGTATGATAAACGATTCGTTTGATTTACTACTGCTGAAAGTTAGTAGTTGTTATTTTTTATTGCATGTTTATGTAAACAATCAAAAATTATCGAGCACAATACCTACCTACTAAATTAATTCAGCTACTACCTGATAGATTGCGTTTACAAGCGCCAACCTCCATGGTGTGTGTGTGTGTGTGTTGTGTTGCCTGCCTTATTCAAAAAGTCCTTCCTGATGTGAGCATCGCACCAGCAATCCCTGGTTTGGAAAGCATGGCTTGAACCGCTGCACCGTCATATGACTGCTATATGCTTTGTTAAATCTCGTATACCTGGTGCTTTGTTAGGGCGGCGGTTAGCGTGCACATAATGTAAGTGCAAGTACAATGGACTCAGGCCCCGTGTGGCATATTAGGGTGTAGGTGGAATATTATCATGACATCTCAAGTATAGTTTGTAACATCGAAATATGAGACATAAAAACCCGAGCAAGAAACCCTCATTATAGCAGACTCGCTCATTTTTTTTGGTTCAAAACCTGAATGGATACATGACGATTTAGAACAAGTAGACCATTTATTTCCCCCTGCTGACTATAGCCATTTTAAAAAATTGTCCTGTGTTGAAGATTTCGACTTATTTTGAGCAATATTGTTCCAGGTCTGATCATGTGGACTATTTTGTTGCTCCCTGCCAAAGAAGGACGGTATGCTGCAGTAGAATGCAAATCGTTTGGGCGAATGATGTGCCAAAAATGCCACTTTGCAACTTATATCAAGTAGTAATGTTATTGAAATTATGTGTGGAAATGTTTAAAAATAAAAATATTTTCTAGCATCCAGTTTTCCTTACCTATAAAATAATAATAACGTTAATAATAACAATGATAATAATAATGTAGATTATTTATGTAAATAGACATATATATATATATATATATATATATATATATATATATATATATATATATATATATATAAACAAATTAAATTCAATCAAATTATATATAAGCTCCCACAGATACTATATGGTATCAGCCTGCATTTTTTGATACCTGTGAACAAAAATATTTAACTATTTTTTTACTTGATTATGATCAGTTAAATTGAAATATATCAAGATTTAAAACAATTTTTTTAAAAATAATTTGGGCGCATGGGTTTAGAGTCGTTTATTTTCAACTGCTCGCGAGTGTACGGTTGCGAGATAAATCCGGTCCTAGAAATGGCACACCACATTAAAAGTATGTCCTCATATTTATATTGACCTTTGAAATTGACATTTACAGTAGGTATATTTGCTGTCGTCAACATAAATCCATTGTGTCCTTTCATATCTGGATTGGACAAAGTAAAATATTTTTCATAATTAATTACAATCAGTTTATTGACAAAATGTCTTAACGCGCTTAATGTTAACGCGGACATCTAGGGATTTTTTCTAATAGCCGCCATTGGTGTACTTTCTCTAGGGACTTTAGAGACATTTGATTTGTGACGACAAGTTAATGAACCCCATTTGGTAGAAATAATAAAATATCTAAAACAAAAATCTGAAACTGAGACAATACGTTATTTTGTTATTAGACGATGGCGACTCGACCTTGTGGCCAAAAGGTAGCAGAATCGATTACAAAATCTGGCCTTGAAGTGTCTTTCTTGTTATCAGTTAAATGGAAATGCTCCGCCATTCAGATAACAGTTTTTCAGGCTGATCTATAACTGTTCTTCAGGTTGATCCATTTTTATCAGAAGTTGATCGGTTTAATGACACCAAGATTGGTATTATCAAGGTCACCCATATTTTGACATCTGAAAGAGCTATGTTTTAACATCTCCCAGTCATTTCTATCATGTGCTTATGAACAGTCAGTTCATAGAGTCTCCCTGATTGATAGCCAAACTGGTATCTATAGAGATGGACTCCCAGTAGTTCGTCCCTGATGTATCTTTCAATCAGTTTCTCTTTAGTCTGAAGGAGAAATTATGTAAGACTAATAATTAGTGGTGAGGTGTTGTTCACTAGGCGACGCCCTGCTTTTGGTATAAACACCATGTTTACCTTCCTCCAACTGTATGGTGCCTATTATGTGTTTAATGGTAGAGCTAGTTCTGCAATACCCTGTTGAAGTAGCGCGGGAAAAATTCTATCCATACTTCGGTAACTTTTATGCAAGTGTGGCAAGAAGTTGTGACGTTATGAAGAAGTGCAAGTTGTGAAGTATGAAGCTTGAAAGTTTCTCCTTCCCATTCAACTTTCGTTGTCTTAAATCTTACGTCGCTTATCAGCCATTCTCCGGTCCTCTAGGTTCCTCCGGTTGTCTATGTTCTCGGGTATTCTACACCGCCTGGGAAATAAGTCTATCAGAGTACCTATGTCAGAGGCATCCTTTTCTGACAAAGACAAAAGAGACAAAATAATATTTCAACTGTATATGTAAAGAAATGCGCCCATGAGCTGTTAGGAAACAAGGTTCTCGAGATTACTTTTCTGGCTTACTTGGTACATATTTTACTGGGCTTAGTAGGTATATGGAAGAACGTATGACCGGAATGGATCTTAGAATAGGCAGGTTCAATCCGTTTGAATATGCAGTTGAACGCATAAACTTTGTTGTGATATGAGGAGAGCTGTGTATCATCAAAAATTATTTGTTAAACTATTACATTAGGTGTCAAGTTCGTAGGTACAAACAAGTAGATGAAAACTGTTTTGTTTGGTATGCAGGTACTAAAAATAAAATTGCCATTAAGCCTAGCGTTTGGTCCGGTTACCGAGGGTTGGTTCGAATTATGCAGCTTTTGCTATCCTTTTTTAATTTTTGTTTTACTTAATCACATACATACCGTGCACATGGCACAAGGTCTGCCAAGGGGGACCAGTTTTGCCACAAAGGACCTTTTAACTGATTTTTTGTATTGATTTATGTGATAGTGTTTTTTTCGGGCACGATTTCTATCGAAAACAAAAATTTCAAAAGTGCGGAAATAAACCCAGCGCTCATACGTGTCTTTGGAGATTTTACTAACAAAGGACTTAACTATTAAGTCATGGCACCAAATGACTAATTTGATTATAACAAAGATTATAACTACAATGTAATAATCAGAAAGCTAACAAAAAAAGGTTACACTAAAGCTAAATCTAGCCTAAACATGCACAACAAATAAAAATATTAGCGTAAAGATGGAACTGATTTTAGGGAAATTAGAGGAATTTCGACGTCGCGGTTGGGGGCACAGTCCCCGAAGAATCGCCGCATCCTGGGCACGGGCCCCGGGGCATCCACGGAGCCGGCGCCTATGGGCAGATTATAAAATATTCACATTTCGCCAAATCAGAAATGTAATAATTATAACATTATTTTATAAATTCAAGAATAAATTTAAAAAAAATTGTACACAATGTATCTACACAACTTCTATTACCCGCTACTGAATGCCCCCCCCCCACTTTTCTGATCCACGCACCGCCCCTGTTACTCTAGTAATGTTTACCAACAATACCATCAGCCACATATAATACTGTTTATAAAAATTAAAATGTATATCTACTTATCTACCTGTGTTTACTTTTCTTATTATACACTATAGTTTAAAAATATATATTATCCGATACGTAGCTATTTGTTGCTGACAAAATAGTTTTATGGATTTTTGCAATTCTCTAAAACTACTTCAAGGTGACATTTTACAACTTTGAAATATGATAGTTAAATCTCATTTGTTTTTATTTTGCGGGATGCTCGAGGAACACTGACGAAACGAATCGAGAAACTCCGAATGGCGTCGGTATAACGTCGGCGCCAATATTCCAGTTTTGTTACCGCGACTTTATTGAGAGGACGTTCCCCGGTGCGATCCAGTTAGCCGCTCTTTTAATAGTTGCGATCAATTTCTGTTTATCGGCGAAAGTAAAATGACAGTTTTAACTCTGAAAATGAAACATGGTTTGTTGTAACAGCCTCGTCTATATCAGTCTCTTGACGAAAATACTCTCTTTAAATTTGTGGGTTTTGTTAATTTAAAATTGTTACACGGCGGTGTGCAAATATTGATACTGAATACCTTGTGTGAGTTTAAATAAACTTTGTGAAAAGTTGTGAACTTTTTCGATTCTTCACATGTGGATTGTATAAGTAATTGATATTATATTATTTTACTGGTAAGTTTTTAATTTTTATTACATCTATTTACAATGACTGATATTAATTTATGGATGTGATAAGTTTTAATCTTGTCTTATCATGTATGTTATTATTTTGCTTCCAGTTGAACTAACATAGCAATATATATATATATATATATATATATATATATATATATATATATATATATATATATATATATATATATATATATATATATATATATATATATATATATATATATATATATATATATAAATATATATATATATATATATATATATATATATATATATATATATATATATATATATATATATATATATATATATATATATATATATAAATGTTTTGTTAATACAGAGTTTCCGGCCTTTTGAGATATGATACTATGTCCAATGGCCGCTTATGACTTGTTAAAACAATTTATCTTTTTGTTTAATTTAATAAAGGGCCTACTAGACGACTAAAACATTTTCGAATAACTTTAACTGGAGTTGATTCATGAATACATAATAAGATATACAGACATGTCAGTGCATTTACATTATTCATTATTAGGTAGGTACACATATAGGTATACTTACCAATAATTATCTAAAGGACCATCAGCATTTAACTTTAATAACAGTTTAAATATTTCCTGCCATCCTGACTACGGCATTTCAGTTGCATTTCATGTGAAAACATAAAAATCACTGGAAATACATGTCTGATAGAATGTTCCCAAGTGGAAAATTTTACCTAGTGGGAAATTTTCCATAAAGATATCTTCGCGCGGTTAAGTCTTTTGAATTAAGACATAAATCTAGCTTCAAATAACATTAGTGTTGAGTGAAAAAAAAAAATTTTGTCACATGATTCAACATCACTTAGAACTTTTATTAGTTACCTACCCATTAATGTTTTCCAGCTATTCTCTAACTCAATGAAAATCAATATTCACAATGTTCAAAATAGCTTGACTACTACAACATGTTCCTTGTACCTACTTGTATACCTAGACACTATTAGGTATGTTAGCAATGAGGTTAGTTAAATTTATAATAAGTATATCTTTGCCGCTCGCAATAAATTGTAAATGCAAGAGTACTGTGCTTTCTCGACGACACGATAGACTTATCGCAAATTGTAGACAAGGCACGTGATTTTGACAGTTGTACGCGCGATTGAAATATAACAATTTCACTTATTTTGCGGCATGTTGTCAATATCATTGACCTCTCTCTAATATATATATATATATATATATATATATATATATATATATATATATATATATATATATATATATATATATATATATATATAAACTGCTGTTCAAAATTATCGCAGCACGTTAATATTTGCTAAAATTTGAGGTCTCATAACTTTTTTACTTTTAGTCCAATTTTGATAATTTTTTTAGAATACTGTAGATAAAACGACTAATTTCAACTTGCATATCCAGTCTTTTGTTAACTGAGGACGGTTTAGGTATTATATAGGGCTAACTAAAAGGTTGTTATATAACCCTAATTTTAAAACACTCGTAATAATTTCGTAACCAAATTCATTAAAAATACCAATTTTTGTTAAAAACCATTCCGTTCCTACATTTTGTTTTTTGGTCCATGTCTTTAGATGCATTGGTGCAAAATGATCGCTTATATCGCTTAAATTATCGCTTAATTATCAATTAGAAATCAATTGAAAAAACTTTCAGGGTGAGAAGAAACATTTTTTAATTAACAAGAAAACAAAGAAATAAAATTATGTGAGCTGATCCCTAGTAGGTTGTGTTGCCACCTCTAGCTCGGATTACAGCCTAAATCCGCCGTGGCATACTTCTAATGAGGTTTTGAATGACGGGTTGAGGAACATTACCCACTCATGAAGAGTAACCTGTTCCAGCTGTTGAAGGTTCTGTGGGGCTGGTAGACGTCGTCTCACTGCTCTCTTAATGATGTCCCATAGGTGCTCGATGGGATTTAAATCCGGGCTTCGGGCTGGCCAGTTCATAACATCAATATGGACTTCATTCAAGTACTCAACACAAATTCTTGCTACATGTGGTCTTGCATTATCTTGCATGAATATGAAATCAGGACCAATAAACGGAGCATAGGGCATTACATGCTCCTGGAGAATGTTCTCTACGTAGTATTCCGCATTCATTGCCCTTGCATGAATAGGGACTAACTCCGTACGGCCATCGAAAGAAATACCCGCCCAAAACATTTTGGAGCCACGACCAAAGGGTTCGTTTAGAACGAAATTGAAGGCAGCTTCCCTTTCCCCTTGTCTTCTATACACACGTTGCCGCCTATCACAAGATTTTAGGCTTATTCTTGTTTCATCGGAGAATAAGACTTTCCTCCAGTCATCTATAGTCCAATTTTCATGTGCTCGTGCAAATCGTAATCGAGCTACCTTCTGAGCCCTGGTAAGTTCTGGTGCCTTTATAGGCCTTCTACTGATCAAACCTGCCTCCCGTAGTCTTCTCCTTACAGTAAGAGCAGAAACTTGAATATTTCTAACCATCACAAGTTCACTCTTCAATTGCGAACTTGTTACTGTCCGATCATCATTTTGGCGGAGAAAATGGTCATCCCTAACATTCGTCGCCCTTTTTCTACCCTGCCCATGTCTCCTGGAGTGAGAACCAGTTGCCCTGTGACGTTCTAACATTCGACTTATTGTCGAATGGTTAACACCCAGAATTCGAGAGACATATACTTCTACCCTCTTCTACCAAAGTTTGCGCTCTTACACATTCCAGTGCTGTCAAATGTCTCACACGATTCATTATTTTAAATTGCTGAATATTCCTCAACACCGTATTGTTTTTAAAAATGTGTCAAAATGAGATTGCTTACACCCAATCATTGTTTTTTGGTTGACATACGCCGCCTACGTTTTACATGTCACTTGTAACAGCAGAATAAATTAACAGTAAACTGTTGGTGACAAATTCATTTTGCTCTTAAAAATGAACAATGTATCTAAAGACATGGACCAAAAACAAAATGTAGGAAAGGAATGGTTCTTAACAAAAATGGGTATTTTTAAAGAATTTGGATACGAAATTATTCCACCGAGTGTTTTAAAATTAGGGTTATATAACAACCTTTTAGTTAGCCCTGAATAATACCTAAACCGTCCTCAGTTAACAAAAGACTGGATATGCAAGTTGAAATTAGTCGTTTTATCTACAGTATTCTAAAAAAATTATCAAAATTGGACTACAAGTAAAAAAGTTATGAGACCTCAAATTTTAGCAAATATTAACGTGGTGCGATAATTTTGAACAGCAGTTTATATACATATAGTTAGGGACCTTGATCTTCCCGGCACTTGAAGTGTATAAAACATGTCACAACATTCATAAATCTGTTTAGCAGTTAATAGAGAACCACTTATAGGCACGTACACTGTGAAATAAGATTATATACATTCATCCCATTCACCCGCCAGTATTCAATAGATAAAGTCCTATATGTATTTTTCGTATAATTGTAGAAATCATGTTTGTTATTTTTATAATAAAAGTGTTATTTTAAAAATGTGGAATTAATAATTCAGAAGTGGGATAACATCCAGGTGAAAAAAAAGGGAGCAAGTCCTACTTGTGGATATCAGTGCTGTTTGATCGAAGAGAGAGAGAGAGAGCAATATTTATACTCCGTGTGGTGAGTACCCAAAGCCTTGCAAACAATTTATGTCGTCTGTCTGTCGTTAAATAATATTGCTATTCTACAAATAAACAATAAGTGACTGTGACCATGGCTTCTCAAAGCTTAACGAACTTTCGTCGAGACTCAGACTGTAATCTTTTAAAACAAAGATGAACTATTAGAAAATTTTGTGCGTACAGTGCAATTACCCTCGACGTCGCGATTATATACGCCGCCACCGCGAATCGAATACACCACTACAGCGTCCCATCATGATCATGAGGCGTCTCCACTGCCGTCGCGATTAGAAACTTCAGCACCGGATTCGGCAATCATAAGAGAATTAAATAATTCACGATATGTAGGCCGATTGGAATTAATACCAAGATTTGATGGTTCTACCGGAAGTATGACAGTCGATCAGTGGATTGAGAAAACAAACTCAATTGCTAATTTATATACATGGGATGACCATGTAAAATATTTACCATAATTTAGCGATTAACAGGGCATGCAAAATCTTAATATGACTGTTGAATTAAAACCTTTAGCAAAATGGGAAAATGAATTGAGGATCTCATTTCCTGTCCAGACAGGCATTGCCTCAAAATTAAAAGAATTGGTCACAATTGAGCGTGATCCTAATCAGGTTATAACAACATTTTTCTATGAGAAGCTACGGTTAGGGAAACATTGCAATCTACCCGATGAAGTCATTGCTGATATTATCATCTCAACATTAAATTATACTTTGATTAAAGCTAGTGCACATACAGAAAAATGTTCCACCACTAAGAGTTTATTACAATTTCTAATTTCTTTAACGGGGACGGTGGTCGAGTTGTTAGCGTGCTAGCTCTCGGCTCGTACACCTAGCAGCGTGTGTGGATCGATTCCCCGCACCGACCGGTGCGAAATAAATTTTCAATAATTTATCCCCAAGATCTAACTAATGAGGTTTTCCAGGTTTCCCTCATTCCTGCCGTGAATGGTGGTTAGGATTTACCAATCTAAGTCGATCCTGGTCGCACATGCGGCTCGCGAAATAATAATATGTCGTCCTCTTTCCCGCACAAGTCTATGACTTCTGGGCTAACCATTGCGGTTAGAATGAGGGTAGAGACGTAGATATATTATTATATTATTCTAATCGAAACAAATTATGTAATAACCCACAGCGACCGATGCCAGTCGAGGCCCAAATATAAACTAAGCGACGATAAATCTAATAATATAACTTTAAACGCCGACGCTTAAATTGCTGTTTTGGATGTTGGAAACCAGGGCACTCAATTTCAAATTGCAATTCTAAAACTATAACATGTAGTTATTGTAAGAAACCGGGCTACTCGTGAAACCTGCTATAAGCTTAAATCTACAAGTGCTTCCACATCAACAAAAATAAACGTAATTACTGAGGACGACGCAAAATTCCTTGTACTGGAGAAAATAAATAAAACTACTGTTACAGCGTATATAGATTTCGGTAGTGCCTGCAATTTAATGACTTTGGAAAGGGCGTTAGATTTGAAACTGAATATTGATAAACAAAAGAATATTATGGTTCAAGGTTAAGATGGAGCCGTTGTATTAACTTTGGGACAAGCTACAGTAAACATAACAGTTGACAATGTTACACGCAAAGTTTCCGTTTATGGTGTCAACAATAAATGTCAAACTTACGATTTGTTGATAGGACGTCCATGCACTGAGTCGCAGAATATTTACATAATAAAAACAGCAAATAGAGACTGCAGGTATTAATCGCATCATTGTTAGAGCCGAAATAATAAATGGAGCATTAATTTTCAATTTTTCTCAACAGAATCATAATGGCGCATCTTTTATTATTCCCAAGCGGCTTATTGTATTTTTGTACTGGTTTAGGAGTAATGACTATCTTAAGTATTAATCACACAGACGTGATGCTGAAGGAGGGACAATGTGTGGCGCGGGGAATCCCTTCGGGGCAGCCTTGTGCTGAAGTACGTGTGTCGCATTTGTCTCGTGCCTGAAACTGAACGTTTAAACAGGCTCTTAGAAAAATATACGACCTGTTTTGCTATTAATTATTCTTGGAGTTGTGTAATCCTTTGGTAGAAATGAAAATTAAACTGACTAGTGCTGTACCAGTATGTTACAGACCATATCCTTTGTCGTACCATGAACGTGAAATAGTAAGATCTATCGTTAATGATCTTTTACAAAATAATATCATCGAACCAGTATCCGAATTTGCCAGTCCCATTCTTCTTGTTAAAAAGAATACGGGAGATATACGTTTATGCGTTGACTATAGAAAATTTAATCCCATAATAGAAAAAGACCATTATCCACTTCCGCGAATAGAAGATCAACTGAAACGCTTATCAGGCAACAACTGTTTTACAACTTTGGATTTTGCTGCTGGCTACCATCAATTGTGTGTTGAAAAACAAAGCAGGCATTCATACTGCATTCATAACTGGATGGAGACTATCAATATAAACGTATACCATTTGGTTTGACTAACGCCCCCGCCGTATTTCAGCGACTGATGAACGAAATCCTTGGACCTTTGAGATTTTTATATGCCCTCGCGTACCTCGATGACATTTTGATAGTTTCCAATGGAGTAGACGAAGGATTTAAAAGACTGGAAGCAGTATTTAGCTTTTATCAGACGCAGGATTGACGGTACGAAAAGAAAAAAAACTATTCAATTTTACAGCCGAATGTTGAGTATTTAGGTTATGTGATAAGCCAAGGGGAAATCATACCTTCTCCTCAAAAGGTTGAAGCTATACAAAATTTCCCAATTTTGCTAAATGTGCACGATGTTGGGCGGTTTTTTGGGTTAACATCCTATTTCCGGAAGTACATGAGAAATTTTTCCAGAATAGCAAAGGCTCTTAGCCAAATCTGCCACTCCTTGGACTTGGGGCCGATAAGCAAGAAAAAGCATTTACCCAGGTACAAGATGAATTAGGCCAAGATCCCGTTTTGGCACTTTACAATCCATACCTCAAAATTCAACTACACACTGATACTTGTAAAGATGGTCTTGGTGCCATGTTGTAACAGAAACAAGCCAACAATAACTGGAAGCCAGTTATATGAGCCAACAGACTTCTGCAAACGAAACATCATTATCATAGCTACGAGCTGGCCGTTGTAGTAGCAATAAGAAAATTTAACTCTCGTCTATGGACCTAAACTTACAATCGTGAGAGATTGTAATGCATTACGGCTCACATAAACAAAAAAGATCTAACTCCAAGAATTGGGCGATGGTGGCTCGAACTACAAGATTACGACTTTGAGGTTATCTACTGACCTGGTACACAAATGCGCCACTTGGATGCACCAAGTCGAATATTGATAACAATTATTAATATGATATAAGAAAGGTTAGCTCCAGTGTGTTAAATTACAAGACCACGATTGCGATTTAATTAAGCGACAAATGAAGGAGGGTACAGTTGATAAGTCATATAAACTAATAGAAGACAAAGTATGTCATTTCAAAAGACATCCGATGGGGAATAATCAGACAGTATCATGATGACAATGGACACCCAGGTGTCAAACGTGCTCTTGACCTCATCAGTCAAAAATATTGGTTTGAAAAATAAAACCATTTGTAACAAAATATGTAAATGCTTGCATCCGTTCTCAATATACAAAAACAGAAACTGGAAGATGGATAGGTTCTTTGCATCCTATCAAAAAAATCGAAAAATCATTTCACGCATTACATCTGGATCATCTTGGACCATTTTGTAAAAGTATCAATGGAAACACATATTTATTAGTCGTTGTGGATGCTTTTACTAAATTCACATAGAAGTAGTTCAAAACCAGTAATTAGTTGCTTGAAATACTGAAAAAAGAAATTTTGCGGAAACTCTGTACGCATAATAACGGACAGAGGTCGAGGTTTTACAAGTAAAGATGTGCGAGCGTTTTGTAAATCTGAAAATATTAAACATGTAAATGCAATAGCGAGTCCTAGAAGTAACGGACAGGTAGAACGTTTCAATCGTACTATTCTTAACTCACTAACAGCGGCTATTGGAAATGACCAGGACCTGTGGGCATCAAAAGTTCAAAAAGAATCAAGTGCAGTGCGGTATAAATTCCTGGTTAAATTCGACGACGGGAAAAACTCCCGCCGAAATGTTATACGGGTTTAGATCGCGGCTAAAATATGATTGTGTTAACGGCTGGAGATACAGACAGACTTGACAAACTCGAAAAATCTCTTGCTAGCTATAAAAGACACGGGGACTAAAATACCTTCTTTTTCTTACAGATTTGTTTAATACTGTGTTAACTTTATAAGTGGCAAAATCTGAGTTTTCTTCAAATATATCTTCTATGATTTTATAGTGAAGATCATCTAACTTATTCTGTTGGAAAAATGTTATGATGTTTTTGTGGTCTTGGTCTACAATTTTTATTTATAAATTTTATTTTTGAATAATCAATTAATGATTTTGTCTTGAATAGATTGACAAAGGTTTCGATTTATTTGAAATTTGTTCTTTCGTTATTTCATCTTGTTCTTTCATATTTCAGAACTAGGTTTTTTTCCTAGTTTCATCTTTTATCTTCATTTCATCTTTGTCAATGATTAGTTGAAGAAATTTAATTAGGAACATTCTTTAGTGATTAATTTTTATTCTAGAAAGAGCATCGGCGTTCTTATTGATCTTACCGGGTTTGTAGAGGCAATAGGAATATCTTTTCAGATGGGTCCTTGTGAATGTACAGCGACAATAGGGTATGCACTTGCGTCCTTTGTTAATAAGATTGATTCGTCAAAGTGAGGGTAAATTAAAATTGGAGAGGATATTAAAGCTTGTTTCAATTCGTTTAACGAATTTTTGCATTCAGTATCAAAATGAATTAAAATATCTTTTTGAAGTAATTTAGTCATTGGTTTTGCAATTTTTGCAAAGTTTGAAATAAAGCGTCTATAATAACCAGCAAGTACTAGACATGACTTCATTTCTTTTTGATTTTTTGGTTCAGGGAAATTTTGAATATAATCGATTTTCGCTGGATTCGGTTTTACGCCATTTTCAGTTATAACATGTCCTAAGTACGCAACTTCCTTACTAAGGAATTCACATTTGTCAGGTTGAATCTTAATATCAGCCTTTTGAAGACAGTTAAATACTTCATTTAACCTAGAAATGTGGTCATGGATTGTTGGCGAATAAATAATAATGATGTCGTCCATGTAAACGAGACAACGTTCATTTTGAATTCCCAATAAAATGTTATGCATCACTCTTTAAAACGTTGATGGGGCGTTCTTCAATCCAAATGGCATACGTACAAATTCAAAATGTCCATTTTCGACTGTGAAAGCGGTCTTTTGAATATATTTAGGATCAATTTCGATTTGGTGAAAACCTGATGCTAAATCTAAAGTTGTGAAATATTGGCATCGCCCTAATTGGTCAAGTAAGCCTGAAATGCTCAGAAGGGGATATTTGTCGTCTATTGTAACCTCATTTAATTTTCTATAGTCACTAACTACACGCCATTTCTGTTTTCCAGAAACGTAATTTTTTTCGGGACTACCCAAACTGGGGAGGACCATGGCGATATTGAATGCCGAATTATACCCTGGTCTAATATTTTAGAGACTTGTGTTTTTACGTCTTTATGAATTTGTAGGTATATATACGATTTTGTATATTATGCAGGTTTAGCATTGTGTGTCAATTGAATGTTTGATTTCGTTAGTAAATGATAATTTGTCACCTTCTAAATAAAATATATCAGAATATCTTATATATACATATTTCTATAACTGAATCTTTTTCTTCTTCGCTTAGGTGTTCTAAACAAAGTTGATTTAAAATCTACTGTAGTGTCTGTCGAAGTTAACATTATTTGATGGTTGATTTGAAACGTTAAAGTTTAGAATTGAATTGTTGAAATTTATTGATTCCAACTTGGTTCCAAATTTGCGTTTGAATTAATTATTGAATTAAGAAATTCACCTTTTTCATTAATATTTACTAAGGCGTTCGGTAAGCGCACCTTTTCGTTCTCCTCTGCTAATAGTATAGTATCATTGTTTGCTAAATTGAATGTTAATTTGAAAATTTTCTCTGTACGAGGTTCAATTGATATTATGTTTGAATTTCTTTTTTGTGTGTTAATGACAGTGGTCTTCTTCTGTTACTATTGTCTTAAAATCGGTAATTATTGTTTGTGTTTTAGGTCTATCATTATGCAATTTTAATGTTCTAGAAAATCTGAACCAATTAATCCGTCAAATTCTGTCGCAATTGCATATGTAAACTTTGTGCGGATCGCCAAGTTTAAAAGGAACTAATGTTGATTCAATAATAATTTTTTGATTGGTTATACTTTGTATAACAACATTTTCTGATATGCGTTGAGGATATTTTTCGCAAGTTTTTGATTTCAATATTGTCCAGCGCCTGAACCAATTAATATTTTATAAATATTTGTGATGTCGTTAATATAATACAGGTTCTTGGAATTTACTGTCAAAATCGGATTTAAATAAATGTTTGTTCTTTTAGGTCTTGGTCGAAACCATCTAGGTTCATAGTTTGGTTTTAGGTGGTTAGGTTGTCTGCAGAATTCGTGAAAATTTTGGTTTCCAGGATTATCTCAAACAAATTCGTCGTCGAATTGATTAACAGTATAATCAAAATTATTCTGATTTGCAGTATAATCAGTTTCTCTTTCATCTGTGGTATATCCAAATTCTGGGCGATTATCGGTATAATCGACTGCACTATTTTGATAAATATTATTTTCGGGTAAATCACTTTGACTATAATATTCATCGTTGCCATAATTTAAATGATGCGTTCTTTGTTGATTGTTGACTATTAAAATTCGGATTGGTTTGATTTGCTGAAGGCCTTTTTTGATTTAAATAATTTGGATTTGGTCTCGTCGTGAATTTTATTGAAAATTCGGACGATTTTGTTGTAAGTTTTGATTTTGTTGTGGGAAAGGTCTTTGGCTTTGGTTAAATTGATTGGATTGAAAATTACGTCTTTTAATCGGTTGTGGGCTTTGATTTGAATTTTGAAAGCTTGGTCTTGAAAAATTTTGTGATTGTCATTGCTCTCTCGTGCGGCACTCAAGTATTAAATGACCCGTACGATTGCAATACGAACAAAGTTTTTGTGGCAAATTTGATTTTCTGACTTGATTGCTGAATTGAGCTGTATTTTGAGTGATTGCTTTCTGAAATTTTTGTTTCTGAAAGTAGGACAGTTCCCTACGTATTCTGTTGGCAGCTATTAACATATCCTTTGCATTTCCGGATCTGATTATTTGTCGTAACTTAGCTTCAAGACCGGCAAGTAATGTATTGAGCGTCATTGTCTCAATTAAATTAGATTGCGCTGTCTTTTGTTCGGGTGCTAGCGATTGTTTCTGAATGCAGGAATACGTTTTTGCATTATGCATTTGTAATGTCGAAATAACTGTTAATGCTGATTCGTTTGGTAATTGATGTATGCGTTGCAGATCTTCAATTAAGGAGGCCAAATCACGGGAATCGCCAAAGTGCGTCGTGAAGAAATGTTTTATTTCACTCTACGTTGTTGGATTTCGTGAATTTATTAGTTCGGCGCCTCTGCCAAGAGTTAACAATAATTTTTGGTTGGCATGGCATGCATGGCATGGCAATTGCCATGCTGAAGGCGGTGTTACACGAATGTAGAAAGGTTTGTGAAAAGATGTGATTACCGTCGTAATCAGCAATGATTGAAAAAGTTTCTGATAACCTGTAAGGTTCTACATCGGTTAAATTTACATTAGATTCGGCGGCGTTTCGTTTGCGTTTGCCATTGTAATGTGATTTGCGTTGCAAAAATGAGTACAAAAAGAAATGTATACGAGACTACAAAAAAATGAATGTATATTCGCTACGAATGTACAAAAAATGTATATTCGCTACGTTGGAATATAGAACTGTGGTTAAAAGGAATCTGTTTGATTACTTTTCACGTTGCACAAAAATACAATGATTGCAAGAATGCGGGATGATTCTTAAAAGTAGGTACTTACATGAAGCTGCACATGGGCTTGGGTTTGTAGGTACTTCTACATAAGAGATTAGAATCCGCCACCACGGTGAGGGAATCCTCCTTCTTCTGGAAGTCTGGCTCGTCTAGTTAGGCACCACGAAGATGTTATCCTTGTTCTATAGAGTTGCACTACCAGTTAAGTACCTTGTTCCGGGATGTTTCACAGATCCTACCGACTGCGCCAATTTTGTTATATTGCTCGTTGCAAAAATAACTTTTTAAAAAGTTTTATTTGAGTTATCAAATGGAAATGGGATAGTTGCAACTATTCGTAAAAAATATAAATGTGAGTGAGCTTAATTTAGATCTTGACTGTTTGTATACGGAGACTACACTTGTCGTTACACGGTACTACACTGGCGAGTGCTTTACAATTGCTCGTATTTTTGTGTTCCGCTGAGCTAAGTCAGCAGGCAGATTATAATTACAGCGTCTTAAAAAATAGACGTGCAATAATGTCAACTAAGCTAAGTAAAACTATTATGTAATGCGGAAGCATTTGAAATGTGATATCAGGGGAAGTTGTTATATTTTGCTACTTCGGCAAAAGCATGACTTGTGAATAACAATATGTTACTTCCATATAGTAGGTATGAGTTTCATATAACATCCGCCATAAAGTTGGAACCATATATTTTTTTTAGTATTAGAGTTTGATAAAAACGTTACATTTTTTTATTAACACTAAAAACATACATTTTTTTTTATTAACACTGACGCTTTGCAGATAATTAGTAATTAGTGTCGAATATCTCCTAACAGGTACAATATGTACATGCTACAAAAAGGATTAGCCAATTTTTGACATCCAATTTGTGACGCCCGATAAAATCTATAAAATAATAGTTATCATGCATATCAATTATTTTGCATACCGTTCAAATAATATTCAGTAAAACCTATAAAAATCATCGACTCATCAATGTTTCCAATCAGGCTTTTTTATATTAATTTATGGGACTAATTGGCTTTATATTATATACATATTACATACCTATATTAGCATTTTTTCCTT
The DNA here is from genome assembly GCA_964058915.1 of Tetropium fuscum. NCBI lineage: Eukaryota > Metazoa > Arthropoda > Insecta > Coleoptera > Cerambycidae > Tetropium > Tetropium fuscum. The sequence goes on along the minus strand of CAXKVY010018514.1, from coordinate 246,017 downwards.
CAGGAAAACAAAATTTAAAGCTTCATTTCACGATTTTATATTTTGCTTAGGGATCTGAGAAATTTTAGCTAATTAGATCAGCTCTACGGTCTGGGCCACGAAGCATATTTATCGCTGTGGGGTGTTGATATTCAAGGGGATGAGACCGAAATTAAATGTCACCGGTGGTAGCGACTGCTAATGAAATTTATTGATATATTTAATGACAAACTTTGCATACCGGAAATGTATTCAGATATACCACATATTAACCTAATTTACTATCAATTAATGCAAATTAAGTTGATATATGAATACGTACCTAACAGTCGGGTCAAGTTAGACTTTTTGGAAGAAATTATTTACCATTTACCTATTTTTCAAATGGGAATATTTACTGGTTAAGGGCTGACGATTGAAAAAATAGATAATCACTCCGCTAATTTAGGAATGATTCATAGATTTTCTGTACAAAAACTGTTTCCAGGCGTTACTGTATGTACTGTTTTCTCCCATTTATCTTCCGAAAAGTCGAATTGGAACGTAAATAAACTGATAGCTTCAGTCGAGGGTCTAGTGTCAAACGGACCTCAATATAATTTGGTAATTAATGTTGTTTAGTTTAAAACCCCTGTAAATACTGTCAAACTAAAACATTTAAGCACTAGCACATTTGAGAGGATTTTATTTTTGTTGTAAAAAAATGTAATAAAGTTAATAGTTAAAACTAAGACGTAAAAAGAAAAAATAACACTCGGCTCTTTTCCTCAATCAGGAATCTCTTCATTATCTGATTCTATAACTGGCTCATCATTATTTTTAATAAGATTATAATAGAAACTGAGGTACTGTTGCTTTATGACACCTTTGGCACTGAGTTCCTTCAGACCTACTAACTTTTTTCAATTGTAATAGGCTGAGTATATTTTATTTTTGTAGCCAATTTTTGTGTAGAAAAACCTCTTCGTTTACGTCTGTGTACTTTCAACTCAGTTTTAAAAAATCGTCTACGGTGTGGTTATATTTGAAATATATATTATCTGTATCATTTCTTCTCTACTGAAATCACACTATTTTCAGTCAATTAACTGGTTAGTATCAACTTTACGGTTTTTAATTATACTGGTTTATATCTCTTTAAAATCGTAAACTTCATTTGAATTAATTTCTCTGACATTTTATTTTTGTCTTTTTTATGTCATTCGAATACAAGCATACCAACCGGATGGATATGCAGCATAATATGAATGTCATACTATTCATATTTACTTTACCTCTTCTTTATAATCCAAAACTGCTGTATTTTCATTTCCACTATTTGGTTCAACCGGGCAGTAGTAAGTATTATAATTATTGAAACAAACATTACTAGTATTATCGTTTGAAATACAACTTGTAGTGCTCGATTATTCTAGATCCTTCAAAACATTAGAGATAGAACCAAATAGTGTGTTGCTTGATGATTCAGAACCAATTATTTCCTTAGGAGTGCAGATATCTTTGTTCTAAAATATGTTCGTTTTGTTATGTAAAATATATTCTACGTTTTGACCAATCATGCGCGTAGCTGGTGGTTGGCGTTTCGCTATATTCTGTTCGTTGGTCATAGGCACGTGTTTGCTTGGGCTTATACTATAGTCTGTCCGTTAGTTGCAGGCTACTGAATTATATATATATATATATATATATATATATATATATATATATATATATATATATATATATATATATATATATATACACAATAGACTTTTTCAGTGGTGACGTCACAGCGCTTTACTTGGCTACCGACGCGCGATTAGAGTAAGATGGTTTGTTCTTATTTTGATAATTGATTAATTTTCGACCTTATTTACTTTGAACATCATGACCTGACGCAAAGCGATATTTTCGGACGAGGCGACGTTTTCTTTACATGGCGTTTTGAATAGGAAAAACTGCAGATACTGGGATAGTGGCAGGCCAAATTGGGCAATTGAGGCTCACACTCAATATCCAGAAAAAATAAATGTATGGGCGGGTCTTATAGGAAGTAAGATTTTGGGGACATATTTCTTTAAGGGAAATTTAACCAGAGACACTTATTTAGATTTTCTCTGCAACTACTTAACCCCCGCACTTACCGTATTGTTCCCAAATATTGACGATCCATACGTTCCAGTCAATAAAATCTGGTAGGAGCAATATGGAGCACAACCTCATTATGTAGTAAATTTCCGTTAACATTTACACGAGGTGTTCCCCAGGCGGTGGATTGGTCGAAGAGGGTCTATGGAATGGCCTGTTCGATCGCCTGGTTTAACCCCATTGGATTTCTTCCTTTGGAGTTACTTGAAAAGCAAAGTTTACGGAACACCTAGAGCGCCATCTTATTTTATATTACATCAAAATAAGCGGAATTAAAAATAAAAATCGACGCGTCAGGGATTTTAGATAGAAACGTGTGTTATATATTTTAACACCTACGTTTGTTATTGCTTTTTTTTATCCAAGTTTTATAAATATTATTCAAAGCACATTTCGAGATATATGTTTTGATATATGATTATAGTCTGTATTAGTATCGTAGCTATGTCTGTGCAGGCGAATATCTGGGCTATATGGGATAAGCCCTTTGTCTCTAGTCATGGTATTACTACATATTCATGCTTTTGAAAGCAACCAACTCCATGTTAACAACAATTTTTGCTACTAATCAGAAAATATTTTTTTCTAGGTATTATATATTGTTTTCAAAATCTTTTCGATCTTCGCATGCTATGTATGCTATATCATACTTTAAACGAGCATGAAGAGAAAAAAACGTCTTGTTTGCCCTACATACCTTATAATAGAATCCTCTCAGTGAATTTCGTATACCTATCCCTGACCTTTCGATTTGTTACATTATTCTGTCTGAAATTTCCAAAAAGTTGCTCCAGTTTGTTTACCAATTTTAATGATATTGTTACGATAATTTTTATTTTTTCTAACAAAATCACAGAAAATTAATATGCACCACAAGAGAGCAATATGGCCGCCTGGCCCACCACAACAGCAATGCTCCCTCCTCGCCAGTCGCCCAGATTGCCCGCCCGTGGCGCTGCCTATATCAAAGATTTATCCTCGCCGGTAAGGTAGAAATCGCCACACTTCTGCTCTTCGATAGAGTTCGATAATTGAGTAGTGATCCCGCCTAATCACAGATGTCGCCCGCCACACCATTCTTGAATTTATGCTGGTAACACTCGGCCATCCTGAAACAGATTAATGTCCTCATTAATTGCATCTAACTTTCTAACAGATCAATCAGATCTTGTCGCCCTCATCTGTCATTTTCACTCTCGCCAGAGTCGCTACTAAGCTCTTCGCCAGCTCCGCATGCGCCGCTTCGATATCTCCTCAAAGCATCAACAGCCACCACTGCTTTAAACCGCTTATACCCTCGTACACCCTTGAGAGATGTAATTTCATACCTGTCATGACCTAACACCCTGGAAATGCGATATGGACAATGCGATATATTTGTTTGAAATCTTTCTATTAACACCCCTCTCCTTTGCAGAGGTCGCCGCCCGTCGCCATAAGACCAAGTCACCTACTTTATAGTTGGTTGCAACCTTACGCCCTTTATCATATCTCGCCTTCATACGCCTAGAGACTTTAACCAAGTTATCCTTAGCCTTCAGCCTAGCTCCCAAAAGTCTCGCCATTTCCGCTTGAGCTGTGTCTTCTGAACAGCCCGAAAGATCCGGCACCCGCCCACTATGGTAAGAGAACAACAGATCTGCCGGAGAAAACCTAGTGCTAGCATTCACACTATGATTTATTCCCCAGACTATCTCCGGTAATTGTTCATCCCATGTTGCCTCACTCTCTGCACTTGCTGTCAACGCCTCGACTATTGTACGGTTCGGTCTCTCCACCTGACCATTTGCCCTAGGCGTTGCAATAGCATTCTTTACATGCTCCTTGCTAGTAAACGCCAATCCCTGGTCAGAGATTATTCGCCTTGGGTACCCAAATTCGCCAAAAATCCATTGTAATCGATCGATGGCTTCAGCTGAACTCAAAGTTCGTGTGGGTTTAGCTATAGTCAACTTTGTGTAAGAGTCTATCACCATTAATAGGTAACTATTACGCCGCTTACTTTTGACAAATGGACCCAAATGATCCACATGCACCGTGTCAAAAGGAATCGCCTTCTTTTCAATAGGGTGCAAAAACCCTTCGCCTCTACCATATTCACCTTTTGCAAAAGCACACTGCATACATGCCGCAGTATATTTCTTGATGAACCTCCTCATCTTAGGAAACCAAAACTCCCTCCTAATGAGCCCAAAACACCTTTCGAACCCAGGATGACCTATTTCATCATGATGCCTTCGCAGCAAATTAAATCTCGCCATTGATGGAACATACAAACGGTCGCCCTGTTCTGTTTTACGCCATAAATGTCCATCTTTCACCTTAAAATTCTTTTTAATCTCCTTATCAGGCCTACTCTGTTTTAACGCCTTAACAATCGCCTGCGCTTTTTCATCCTGTAGCTGAACAGTCATAAACCAGTCAGTCGCAGTCACACTGATCACATTTACACCCACCGGATTTCTACTCAACGCATCTACATGCTTCATTCTTTCGTCTGGCCTATATTCTATCTCCATGTCAAACTCCTGTAACGTAAGCCACCATCTCGCTATACGGGGCACCAAATCTCGTTTTTGCAAGCTCGCCCTAACAGCTGAACAATCTGTTACCACCTTAAAGTCTATACCGATAAGATACACCCGAAACCGCTTAATTGATTCTACGACCGCCAGTGTCTCAAGTTCATAGCTGTGATAAGTAGATTCGGCCATTGTAGTTGTCCTGCTAAAGTAAGAAATAATCTGCAATTTGCCCTTGGCCTGTTTCTGAAAAAGAATTCCTGCTACGCCCACCTTACTTGCGTCAGTATGAAGTTCGGTATCCGCCTTACTATCATGCAACGCCAAAATTGGTCTCTCCATCAATCGTTGCTTTAGATTCTCGAAAGAATTCTGCTGCTCCTTGCCCCATAGCCACTCAACTCCTTTCGCCGTTAGTTGGGTCAATGGTCGCGCCAGAACTGCAAAGTTTTTCACAAACTTTCTGAAATAGCTGGTTAAGCCGACAAACTGTCGCACTGAATGGACATTTGTTGGGGTTGGGAACTGCGCCACAGCTTTTACCTTCCTGACACCTGGACGAATCCCATCAGCACCTATTTCATGTCCCAATTACTCAAGAGTGTCCTTGAGGAATGAACACTTTGCCAAATTCAATTTAAAGCCCGCCTGCTCAACCAAAGATAACACCTGCTCCAGTAACTGCAACCCTTTCACTATAGTCGCCGAAGGAAGCAAAATATCATCCATATACGCCAGGACTTTATCATGCTGCAACCCTCCTAACATCCTATTTATTATTCTCTGAAATACCGCAGGAGAATTTGACAAACCAAAAGGGACTCTAAGGTATTCGAATTGACCATCGGGTGTAACAAACGCCGTCTTATGAACTGAGTTAGGGTTCATCGGCACCTGATGATACCCTTGCGCCATATCTAGAGTAGTAAAATACCTTTTGCCCGCCAAACGATCCAAATGATCTGAAATTAAAGGTAATGGGTACCTATCCTTCACCGTCACCGCATTCAATGCCCTGTAATCTACACACAACCGGATTCCGCCATCCTTCTTGGCCACCAGCACAATAGGACTTGCAAAGTCAGAGTTAGACTCCCGAATAACACCACTCTCTACTAAGCCTTGCACCTTCTCTCGTACCTTCTGCCTCTCTGAGTACGACAACCCATAAGGCCTGTAATAAACGTTCGCCCCTTTGTTAAGTTTGATCTCCATTTCACCTAAATGTGTCAACCCTAAATCATGTTCGCCTGTTGAGAAACAATTTGACTTACGCCTAAGCAACTCCAGTAATTTTAGTCTGTCACCCTGTGCTATGTCGCCTACATCAATCTCTGAATTAGTAAATTGTCTAGAAATTTTTCTAACCCCGTATTTCCTCTTCGACTCCACATCCTCCTGCACGGTCTCTCTGCAGTACTCCGCCCTTGCTAGAAGTCGCCCCGCCCCTTCTTCCACCGTATTTCTTTGTTGCCAAGATTTGTCACCAACACCTTCACATTGTCGCCTTGACAGAGAACCCCACTCGGTATTGCTACAATACTTCCTCCTTCGCCCTCCCTAAACATGATGTGTTTCATATATACCTGTTCATCAGGTTTTGTGTCTTTAATGGTAACGCCCACCATGTCCGCCACGCCTGGTTGGATAGCAACATTCTTGCTAAGAATAACATGTCGCCTTGTGTCGGCCTCCTCCAGTGAGATGTTCCTCAGTTTCGCCTCGACAGCCTCCCTTGACTCCTCAATCTCCTTCCAGTAGAACCTCGCCAGGCCCTCGTGTACGACAAGAGTAACACCACTCTCGCCTATCGTTGGTTGCCCTAAAATTAAATCAGCATCAGATATGTCACACAATGTTACCAACGCCTTAACATTAATCTCAATATTGTCTATCGCCAGCTGAAACACAGTATCACCATGTGCTGTTCCTAAGCCACCGCCAAATCCCTGCAGAATTGTCTGATCTGACCTTACCTGCAGTCTCAAACGTTCCGCGCATGCCGCCGTCATCAAGTTGCATTGGCACCCTGTATCTATATACACCTTTACCCTCTCGCCATTAATGTACCCCAGTCGCCTATAGGTTTTATCAAAGTCGCTACTCACCAGCCTAACGTGGACACCTCGTCTTCCAGAACCACTGTCATCCCCTGTGCGCCGCCTCTTGGGACAGTCCGCCTGCTTGTGACCCGCCTGGTAACATACTCTACATCTGTCTGCCCTCTTCTCTCGACACTCAGTGCTGAAGTGTCCCAACTTCTGGCAGTTGTAGCATCTAGCATTCTCCTTGTTTGAAGAGGCCCCCTGCTTACCCGCCACTGGAGATGTTCGACCAGTTCGCCTTGGTCCAGCCCCAGCCAACCTGTCTCTTTTCAACACCGAAGACATGGGTGTCTGGTATCCCACTAAGTCCGCCAAAAACTCTGAATACAATGCCTCTGGAGTGGTACACCTGCATGCATACGCGTTCGCACTCAACTCTTCAGGTAACCCGCGTATGATGCACGAAACCGCCTTCTCGCCAAGAACACCGCACTGACCACATAACGCCAATTTGGTATGGTAGTATGACGTCATTGTTTCCGTTGACAGCTTTCGCCGCGCCACCAACTCCTCTAGAGACACCGCGAAGTCGTTCTGCCTCGGAAACGCCTGCCGAAGCTTCTCCTTCCACTCACTCCATTAGCACGAGAAATCGTCCAGCCTACTAAACCATGCTCTCGCCGAGCCACACAGCTTAATCTGCATGAAGTACGACCTCTCGAACTCCGACCATCCATGCACCTCGCCAAGTTGGTCAATCATGGATAACCACCTGTCCACGTTAACAAATTTATTCTCCGGGTCGAATGGCTCCACCATGTCGCAACCCATCTTCAAATGACTCCTGCCGGTTGACTGTCTACTGCTCCCGCCTGCAATACTAGGTTCAGTACGTTCGCCTTCGCCTACACTTTTCTGCTCCTGAAGCCGCCTTTTCGCCTACAGAAGCACTGGCCGCCATCAGTCGGTCGATCGCCTCGGTCGTGTGCTTCGAAATGATATCTGCAATTCGACCCGCCAGTTTGTCCTCAAAGACACGTATTACGATCGCCTCCGTATCTACGTCCTCCGACATCAACAATTCCTCTTCCTCAAAATCCATGTCGCCGTCGTCCACTTTTGCCGCCATTTTTTTTTTGAATGCATTCATCTACAACCGCCTGTAGTACACCCGCCTGTTTTCTTTTTGATTCGCCCACGCCTGGCGCAAAACGCGTTAAATACGGACACCGAAAAACACCAAAAATCACGTGGTTTATCCCACTTCTGAATTGTTACGATAACTTTTATTTTTTCTAACAAAATCACAGTAAATTACTATGCACCACAAGAGAGCAATATGGCCGGCTGGCCCATCACAACAGCAACGCTCCCTCCTCGCCAGTCGCCCAGATTGCCCGCCCGTGGCGCTGCCTATATCTAAGATTTATCCTCGGTAAGGTAGAAATCGCCACACTTCTGCCCTTCGATAGAGTTCGATAATTGAGTAGTGATCCCGCCTGATCACAGATGTCGCCCGCCACACCATTCTTGAATTTATGCTGGTAACAATATAATATTAACGTGTATAATATTAATTAAAAATGTTTATATAGTTTAATAGTGTTTAGTTCCATCTCCAGATGATGCTAACTTGGTTAGCGATACGCACGTCGAGTTAGTGTAGTATATCGGTTCTAGTGGTGTATGGAATGAATGTATACTTTACATGTAGCTTAAGGAATGCAATGCGTATAATTTTCCACTGAAATTTGTTATTAACGCACATTGATCATAATTAATTGATATCCTTGATTAGAAATAAGCTCCACTTATTCTATTAATCAAGCCAAGATTACCCCGGGTTGACAATTTAATAAAAGTTAGCCGAAAACACTATGACTCAGTTCAGCCCAGATTAAGTTCTGTTAATTTTTAATAAAATATCATACCCCGTTCAACCTGGTGGATCTTAAAACCCGTTGGGTAAATAAAAGGTGCCCTTAATTATCCATATACGAATGGATCACAGATAGCACATAGCATTCTTGGAATAATGTGTCAATATTCTATAAGAAATACTTTTAATATAAATACCTTTAATATAAATACCTTTTAAAATATTCTCGCAATACTCTGGTAATATTTATATGTCTGCAAATATTATAAATATTATAATTTTATTAAAATTTTTATTTACATGGAATATTTCCCGTAAATATTGATGTAATATTTGTTATATAATATTCCTTTATTTAATAATCTTGGAATATTCCTTTTTGCATGCTGCATGTAATGCATTGCACACAGAACAGAGGGAGCATTTTAAGAAGTTGCTGTTGTAAATTTACTCGAGTATAATGAGTAGCTCCAGTGATTTAAATTTTTTAATATTCATATCATGAGATGGGCAAAACCAAAACGACTACCTATATTCAATAAGTTAACTCACAGACTGTAACTCTTACTATCTCAAAATATGTTACTTGACTCAAAATGTGTTGACGCTTATTATATTTTACCCTTATTAATTAATTATAAATTATACACTAGCTTATTAAATTATACCTACACATTAAATTATACCAACTATTCATATTACCAAAACAACCTGTATATTTTGTTATAGAGAGTATTTTTGTAACATACCTAATATCATTCTTTGGTTATACAAGAATATTCTATTGCATATATGGGATTATTCCAGGAACGTTTATGGGATATATGTTTTTAATATCCTCTACATATTCTTTCATTATTTCTAGAAAATTGCAGAATATTCCTCAAGAATATTCTAGGAACATTTAAAGGAGTGTACGTCTTTTAATTCTAGGAATATTCCAGTAATAATCAATGCATTTCTAGATTATTTTGGGATTATTTTAATCTTCCAAATTTTTATTAAGGGAACATTACAAGGATAATTTTGTGCTATCTGGGATATTATGAACTATGTCTTTTAATGAGACATTTCAGTGGCAAATTATACAAATTACCTGAATTCTATAAATTGTCTATCACATACATTTATAGAATGTACTGTTATTGGTTTTATAGCAATTTTTAGAAGCCAAAAGGTTGATTCTTAGGAATGAATTTCCGGCAGCAATAAAGAACATTCCCATTTATTTTTTATTGCATAAAAATAAGAAGATATGCAAAATATGACGCATTAATTCCCAATAATAAACTTGTTTCAAATTATCAAAATCTCGTGCGCGAGCGAACCGTTTCAAACAGGTTCAAAGTCGTGACGCCACATCGTACAATTTACAAACGACGAGAAGGCCGATTCAGTCGGCTACTGGGGATCACAGCACTTGACCGCTTGTTGTCATAGTTCAATCGGCCGCTTTCCGGTGCAACGCCTACCGAATATTGTAGGCTGTGACGTCACAACTCGTTTCAGGTCGCATCAGTTTTATCGCTGTTAAGATCCTTCATACTGATCGCGCGGAATTATAAATCTTGTTTTCTTTTCAAGTACACGTTTTATTACAACGTTACGATGTATTTTTTAGTATTATTTTTATATTTAAAATTTCAGTCATGTTTCCTAATCCCTTCCAGAACTTGGCTTTCAGGTTTCGACTCGGGAGCTCTAAGAGAAAGGACAACTGCTACGTTCTAGAACTAACATTTCATGTTGGACTGATAATGTGGAGGTATTGAGTAATACAATAAGGAGACAGTTACGTGATGAGAATATGAGGCTTAAGCGACTGACATTTAGCATGAACCGGAGCACTGATGGAGCACACTTAATTTTGCTTATAGAAAATACATTACTTATAAACCGGTGTTTAATTTCATAAAATTATTGATGAAGCCTAATCACTAACGAGGTCAGGATACATGACTCATAATAAATATCTCTTCGTTTGTATGGGCGAAAATACTCCACACCACCGCTGCAATCGATAACATTTTTATGAGAAAACAAGATAATATTTCTACCTTAAAACACCACCAGATATGGATCCAATAAAAAACATTTGGTATTTTTAAAGTGTGTAGCCAGGATTTTGAGCAGTGGGGGCAAAGTTTGGATACTGGGGTGGGCAAGCCCGCCGCTAGCTACTTCAGTGACGGCGTGCATGACCCACTATGCCGCCCCCACGACTGGCGTATCTAGAATTTCGTATATGAGGTTGATGAACTGTGGTCTTTGTGCATTGCTGATAAGCACGGCAGGCAAAAATGTTAAATTTTTCAAGGCCAAACAAACGCTTTAAAATGAAACCTCATAAAACACATTTATTCTTTTTTTTTTGGTTGAATGTCATTTGGTTACAAAATAATCATACTTACAATTATCCATCGATCTATCTATGCATCTATAAATAATATGAAGTAATTCAGGGCACTGCACCACAGATTTTTACTATATGACTGCACCAAAAATATTTTTCTCCCTGGTAGTCAATTTAATTTGATAATAATTAACAATGCTCATAAAAATGGACACTTCCATCTCCACAAAAGCACGGTCTTGACGGACTGTAAACGCTAATACCTATATAATTGCTAATATTTCGTTTGTGGCATATTTCCAAGTTTTTCCATCATACTTAGTAAGTTTCTGAAGACAAAAGACATATCGAAATGCAATTTTACGTGTTAAGTTTCACATTTCATTCAATCCTTTAGTTTGTGAGATCTAATTTCTAACTCTCTTAAATAATTGTATGATAATTTAAGAAGTAATGTTGAAAATTTAGAGGCACAACCATCTACTGGAATGTTTATTTACACCATGTGACAGCGTACCTTCAAACGGCAGTGTGGATTTTGCTTATGCGTTGCCGTCTATCTCACTTAAGATACTTTAGCCGGGTACATATGATGATAGTTAAAAAATTTCGTATTCGCGATTTTCCGTTCTTGTGGTTGATTATCATTTGTGTGCTTTTATTTTTACGGTTTAGTGGATTAGGGAGGATTTGCGGGTTCTATTTTTATGCTAATTGCTGTTTGTTTTCATAAAGCATAAAGCATGGACTAAGAAGCGTTGGTTATATTTGTCTTATACCTAGGTTTGTGTTATGTATGGGTCTTTTATTTTGTTTGTGCCTTATATTTTTCCTGTATGCCTCTTTCTTTTTGTTTTAGTTTGTTAATATTTTATTTTTTATTTTCTGTTTTCTGTTGTATTCTGTTTTCTGTGTTTATTTATGTATTGTCATTTTTATTTTGTTTTAATTTATTTTGTTTTTTGTCCTGGGGTGTAGATGTAATTGATGAAGGGGTATTTTGGGGGTTCTGTAAATCTGGGTGTCATGGCTGTTCTTATATTGGGATTAGTGTGATATGTCAGTGTCACTATGAATTTAGGTATGATGTTATTTTCCGATAAAATTGTGTATTGTTGGTGTTCCCGTTGTTGTGCGTAGTGTCTCTCGTTTTCCTCTCATTTCTAGTTTTACGTTTGATGCTACTCTCAAGCATTTGTTTTGCTGCACATGTACCCTGAAGCAGAAGCAAAGGGGTACCATATTGGGGATGCGCTCGTCAGTATAGATCTTATGTAGGATTTATACAGCAGTGTTGCTGTCTTTATATGCGCGTTTAACATTATATGGTATATGGTTTTTAGCCTACCTTTTGATTTGTTAATTAGGTTAGCTACTTGTTTAGCAAATTTGAATCTGTCTATATGTACGATTGTACGCCTAGATATTTAAGGTGGGTTATGTTTTCAATATTTATTTTGTTAACGACAATATTTATGTTTGGTGGGTCCCGTTTTCTGCTGAAGACGACAACTTGCGTGTTCGTCTCGTTGACTTTTAGCCCCCAGTTTATATAGTAGTCTAATAATGGTTGTCGTGTACTATAGCATGGGTCTGTAGTAAAGGTAAGTTACGTGTCGTCGCAATTGTTGCTGTGTCCTTTGATTTCTTAATTAGGTTAGCTACTTGTTTAGCAAATTTGAATCTGTCTATATGTACGCCTAGATATTTGAGGTGGATTATGTTTTTAATTTTTATTTTGTTAACGACAATATTTATGTTTGGTGGGTCGCGTTTTCTGCTGAAGACGACAACTTGCGTCTTCGTCTCGTTGACTTTTAGCCCCCAGTTTATATAGTAGTCTATAATGGTCGTCGTGTACTATTGCATGGGTCTCTGTAGTAAAGGTAAGTTACGTGTCAACGCAATAATTGTTGCTGTGTCGTCCGCGTACAATACAACAGTAGTCCTGTGTGTGGTCTGTTGATGTGGTATGTCATGCGTGTATATGCGTGTGGAATTCCCTCTTAACATTATTTGTTTTGGCGAATTCCATTACGTGGGAGTGGAAAAGGGTGTCAATGTTACTGGTCAGTCAAATTAACCTTGTGTCATGTTGCTAGTTCAGAAATTGTTAACTAAGTACACAGATTTACTCTAAGAAATTAAGTTGATTTTATGCTATCCACATTGGTCATTCAATTCTTATGTTTACTAACAGACACTGATATTAATTTGTACTAAATCTCAGCTGAAAAAGTGAGATTAATTCTTGTTTTCATTACCAAATAGTGGTTTTGTTACTTGCATTTAATTTTGAAGTAGCTCTGTCGTTATATTTGTGTGGCGTCAAAGTGTAGTTATTTGTGAGAAGTGTTCGTTTTTTAGTGGTTTAACACCCCTTGATAATAATGGTGAAAAAGTGCGAGGCTTGCAAAAAGCCGTTTGAAAAGGGATCTCAGCGTTCATTTCGGCGAAATCGAGGTACGCTTTGTTTACTAATTTGTGTTGCATCTTTTTCCCACACAAATATTCCTCTCTAGATGCTTGGACCAAACATTGACATACATCTTTTTATGCTCGAAGATATATACGTACATTATTTCATTAAAGTGACATTCATTAAAGTGACATACATGATATTTCATGACTATTGTTTATTGGTATATTTTTTTACTTCGGCCTACTTGAACTTGAAAAAAAAATACAGATTCAGAAAAGACTGTTTAACTTTTGCTCTTTCTAAAAAAAATGTATTGCCACCATTACACTCCACAGCGCACCTTAAATACAGCTGAAAAAACACCTATACCGTTTTTCAACTAACACAGCAAGGAAAATTACTTAGAATAGAAGTTGTTCCCAAAAAAAAAGTTCTTGAAAGTACGCTCTAAATGTCAAATTGAAATGCATCAAAATCGAACGGTTGGTTCATAAGATATTTCAAGTTTAAATTTTTACCAAATTTTAGGTGCGCCACTTTTTTTGCACTGAATGTACAATAGGTTCTTATTTAACGCATAAATTATTTTAATATTCCTTTTATACCCTAAATATTGTATCTATATGTACATATATGTACAACAAAATATATGCATCGTACATAAAATTGTATAATTAAATACGCATGAATTTATTAAATTCTCAATCTAATTGTATAAATTATACCTATCACTTAATTTACATGCTACATCAGAATACTACTAACAGGTATGTATGATTTGTTGCATATATTATGTTCTCCAATGCTTTAGTTTTAATTACCATACCATCATTTTATTTAGTGCTAACTAGTAATTATAAGAAAATGCCAGTAAGTATTATTTATTATAATTCTCATGGCTTTTTATAATTTATTAAAGCTATAATATATTAAAAACTAAATATATTTACAAAGACTCCATATAGAAAATATTTTGTTAATTAGGTATATAATTAAGAGGTCGAAAAGAATATTAATTGGATCCATAAGAAATGTAACTTTCAAATGCAAAAAATCCAATTGATTTTCATGAGGTAGTCATGACCATGGCTTAACATACGTCGGCATGCAATAAAATTGGAAGTGGATCACATAAATTTCCATCTCATGGCTTTTGACCTACACACATTGAGAGAAGATAGGTCAAAAACCTCTCTAAAGCCTTTGACGGACTCTAAACTCTATTCTACTATACATTGTGAGACTTTGGCTTTCTTAATTCCCTTACTTCAGTATCGTGCCTATCAAACCATTCACAATCTGCTTATTACCCTCTACTATCCGGCGATCCCTAGGGGATTATTCTATAGAACCCCTGTTATTCAATATGTTAATTAATGATATTACAATCTTATTAGATATTATTAATTATTTACTCTATGCGGATGATGTGAATTTTTAAAGTAAATAATCAAGGCAGAGGTTTAGCTGCACCTCGCGTATTTATTTAATTTTAAAATTCTCTCCCATATGCAATACGTGTAATAACTTATGACAACAGCTGCCATGGCTTTAATATTTTTAGATTAGCTGTAATATAAACACTAACAAGTCAAATGTATTTTAATAGACCAACCAGAAATCAGCATTTAAAACAAATTATGTTCTACCGTGTGCTATGTATTTAATGTTCAAAATCTAATTATATACCTTTTTTCATCGTATTTGTTTCTATGGTATGTTGCAATAAATAAACATGTTAATGAAAAAATACATAAAATAAATAAATAATTTTCGGTAAGTATAGAATATTTCCACGGTCTAAATTATATCAAGATATATTTTGCGTTGGTAACACATAATGTATGTCCGGCTAGAAAGCACTACTGCCCGGAGTTTTTTTGGTGGTGTATTTTGATTTACGAAATGCTTAAAATTTGTTAAATATATTGCCAAGGCTCCAAGTAATTTTTACTATTATAGAATGTTCTGAACCGCCTCCGCGCTTGGCAAAATCAAAAATACTAGATTCTCGGGTTGAAACACGTGTGAAAGTACTACAGTTTATACATTTCAGCACATGTTTTGTGGCCATTTTTAAGGGAAATGGATATATGCTTAGGTCAAGGAAAGTTAATATCTAAGGCCTCAATCAGTTTACTCCTTAGAGATAACTGTTAAGTATAAGGTTCAATTCCGGGATCTTAATCTGGGATTAATTCTCGTAACTGAATCAACTACCCGGGTTGAACCTTGGTTCGTCTATAAGGCTTCAAGAGTGAACTGACGAGTACTGGATTTGGTTAGGGTATTTATAGTGGAATCGGAAAGCGCTGATTTGGGACGGTTAGTCAGTGGTGCGGAAATATCTGTAGCATGGGATGAGGGTTGTACTTGTAATCGGGATGTTAAAGATTCCGTTTGGGATCCTACATTCCTAAAAGCTTGTCACATGAATAGAAACATGAACACATTCCTAAATTCCTTCAACTTACACATTAGTCTAAATCTCGATTAATTTTCAAAATCTTAGACAGAGCAAGCTGAGCCCTGCACAGAGGTTATATACACAGCACAAGATGCAACTTTAACACCACTGGCCTCCTAATCCAGTCTTCCCAACACCTACTCCCAGATCCACTCCTCCAGCACTCATCCACTGACACAAGACATTGCCCGAATACTACGTGCTGCTGACCCCCTCCTTCCATTGTTCCATCTATCGAAAGACGAGCAATAAAAGACCAACACAATAACAGCGACCTTATTATTCTTTCTGCTGACAAAGGGAATGTAATCGTTATATTAAATAATTTGGACTACCCAAACAAAAAGAACGACTTCAAGTGTGTTACTTGAATACGCAAACTCATCTCAAACGACTCCACTACGTACCTAGAAAAGAAAACCAAAAACCTTGATTAACAACTCCGACTTGCATCCGGATACTCAAAGATCCCTTAAGAAAATACAGCATTCAAAAAATTCGTAAATCTGAAATCCCCCCCTACGCTCTATACAGTGAGCGCCTTTCGTTCCCCAATCCATCAACTGGATAGGCACTTGTCCAGTATTCTTAAACCAATTTTCGAATAAACCTCGTCCTATGTCAAAAACTTCTCATTTAATTTACCTTCTTCGTAATTATTCAATTTCACAGAATGACATCGTATCCTTGTTTAAATACCACTTTCAAATACTACTGAACACTCGGCGAGTGTGTAAATGGTAAATTGCGCTGTAGCGACGAACATGCGAATGCCACTTATGAATATCGGCGAGTGCCAAGGCGCGGCGCAACATGGGCGCGCATATGTTAATTAAAACAACAAGCATAATAATTAAACTAAATTTTTATTTGCTTCAGCACGAGATACCAATAAATTGATGCACCTAAAAATCGGCATTATTCATATATTTTAATATTTTGTACCCTAATTAGCTTCACAAAATATCTTTAATTAATTTAATTTCAAAAAAATATTTTTAATTTTATCCATTTAAATTACTTTATCGGTAGGTAGTACGGTTCGGGCACAAATTCTATTGGATTTGTTGTGCTTAAATCAATAGAAATTCTTTTTTATTACATTATTTGCATTATTTTTATTACAATTGCCCAAAATTCAATATATTAATAAGTACTTTGACACTTATAATTAAATATGGCAGCTGTAGCGCCCTAGAAAGTTGGGTTGCGTTAGTGCTATGAAGTTGGATAATTTGTTTAAATCCTCACATTGAAATTAGTTGAAAATGACTATTATTTTAAGTATTGCGTTGATATTATGGGCTTGGTCCAAATTTAAACCCTTTAAAAAATTAAAGGATTTACATATCCTAACTGCAGGGGTGCAATTTTATGTGCTGCGGGTCAAATCAATTAAAAACACCTATTAAGCATGCAATGTCGCATGCCATTAACCCAATTTGCTACGTTTTTTATGGACCGCACAGACTAAAGGAAAATGTATTAGCCTAATAGACCGTGAGATAGGGTACTGTTTGTAACATCGAAATATGAGACAAAAAATGTTCAAAGGATACCCACAATTGCCGCAGATCGGGGCAGTATAACTTTTCTTACAGCAAGCTAAAATCGTCACTATAAAGCCGCTTTCATTCAACAAATTGTTAAGTTTTGATAGAGTACCTACTAACAACTAATCAATTTTAACACAAAACCCATCAAAATAATACACTAAATTAAAGAATAACTGTATTACTTTATTATATTACTACTTGTATAACTTATGTATATATATATATATATATATATATATATATATATATATATATATATATATATATATATATATATATATATATATATATATATATATATATACTTGTATATATATATATATATATATATATATATATATATATATATATATATATATATATATATATATATATATATATATATATATATATATATATATATATACTTGTATATATATATATATATATATATATATATATATATATATATATATATATATATATATATATACTTGTATATATATATATATATATATATATATATATATATATATATATATATATATATATATATATATATATATATATATATATATATATATATATATATATATATATATATATATATATATATATATATATATATATTATTTTAATGTATTACTGAATTATTGTTGACCCAACTTTACCATTCGTTACAACTTTACCAAAACGTTCGATGGTATTAAGCAATTTAGGCATCCAATGAATGCCAATATGACACGGCCGAGGAACGTGTAAAATGGATCCGTAATATTTTAATGGTAATATTCTTATTCTGCATCACATTCACGATCCAATTGTTTTATGATATGACGCAAGGTATATAGTGTGATCAATATTTTGTTATACTACATGATAATGTCATAATGTGATAGGCAAATATATATAAAATCATTTGTTTTTCCTTAAATTCCTGGAAATCGGTTATACTTGACAACGTTGTTAAAAATGCGGCAGCATTTCGGCAGTAGACATCGATATAATGAAGGTTTTTGTTCGGATTTTTTTTATCTCATATTTCGATGTTACAAACTATACTGTTGAGTTAAGTCATTTTTTTGTCTGGGATTTTGAGAGCTAATTAGTTGATGAAAATAAGGGTGATTTTAATGCCTTCTCCCCATTCGGAAATTCCACTTTCATTTACATGAAACTTTTTGTTTTTTATGATTTTATATTATCTGGTATTTGAATAAAAGATTGACATTGATAAATTTCACCAATAAAAAATGCCAGAAAAAATGTGGAAAATTTGATATTTCTTTGCAATTTTCTGCAACTTTGCGAATGTTGGAATTCGAAAAGTTTCGAATCTTTTCGAATTTTCGAACTTGTCTGGCATTTTTTAGGTGTGTATATATACGAATTTAAAATATTAATACCAAATACCAGACGAAAAAATATTTTGGAAAATTTTATTATTTTTTTATTTATTAATAAATTTTCTAAGAACTCAACTTGTCTGGCATTTATTTAGGTATGTATGTAGAGGTATTTTAAATATGAACACGAAATGCCATACGAAAAAATACATGAAAGTTTTTTTTTGTAACGTTTTTATTTATTTATAAATAATGGAACAGCCAAACTTGTCTAGCAATACGAGTATAGCATATCCGCTTTTACGCTATTGCATACATTTTGCTAATTTTTTCATATTACTAACTATGTAAACTTTCCGTATAATTTATCGCGGAAAGCTCAATTTCGAACTGTGATTACGTCATTTTTTACATTATTAACGACATTTTTTCAGCGTTATTTTCACAAGAAAAACTTTCATTCACTCTATTGTCAGACAAAAAGAAAACGCGGAAAATTGTACTTTTCTCTTGCAAGTTAACCCTCATCCCCCACCTTTTCGGCCACTGAAAACCGTCTGGAATTTTTTATTGGTGAATCAATTATCAATGTTAATATTTTATTCAAATGCCAGATAATATAAGGTCATAAAATATAGAAAGTTTCATGTACCTAAATGAAAATAGATTTTTCGAGTTTTAGAACGGGGAGCAAACGTTAAAACCACCCTTATTTTCATCAGCTAATTAGCCGCATTCAGCTCTCAAAATGCTAGACAAAAAATATACTGCACTCAACAGTACGCTACCTCACGGTCTATCACCTTTAGGTAATTTAGTGGCTGAAAAATTATTAGTGAAATGTTTAAAAGTTATGTAATTTTAGGGTAATATAAGTACTTATAAATAGGTATGACGTATATATAAATATATAGGTACACAAAATAAAAAATAGGACAAATTGCTCAGATTATATAAGTGCAAAGTGGTACAAGGTTTGATGTTTGTGACAATCATTGATGAGACATCCTAACATAGTGTAAATCCGTTACACGTGTTGAGACAATTCTCTTATAGGAAGGGACCTAAAAGCTTCTTAGGGCCAGGGTAAGCTCTGAAAATTGCAAGGAAATCTTCTCTTAGCGAGGTTTTCAACTAAATAGTTGAAATTAATGAACTACGTAACGTACAGGAATGTTTAGTCCCGTACATGATTTACATCTAACATGATCCAGCAGATATTGTTACAAAAATTAAAAAGTACAATTAATATGGAAATACTATGCCCCATTATATTTTGCCTCTTTCATCATATAACTTTTGACCTAGTTGTAATAATGAAATAAAAACACAAAAGAAACTCGTGGCGAAAAAACAAAACTTTTCACGAACTTTTTGAAGACGGATTTTCGGATTTTCTGCGACAGTTGCTGCGGTAAGATCAAAGAGTTTCGACGTGTTTACGAACTGTGTCTGTCTAGTCAGGTCTAGTGGAAACAGCAAGTCACAAGTATCAATTTGTATTTTAGTTGCCTCGCTTGTGGCCGAACGTTTAAAATAAATAATAGGTGAGTAAATATGAGACAATATCTGGTGATTTATATCAAGTAATTAATATAATTTTTAATGTGTTTTAAATGTGTTCTTTATTTTGCCGAGGGCACGGTGTAAGATGAATAGGTGATTGCACGCGCTGCTCGAACGTACCAGACCGAGTGTCTCCTTTCCGCTAACGCAACAGAGATAGAATCACACACGCACGACAAAAACGCTAGACTCGGGCCTCCGGCCGAGATTTCCCAGTTACTATGCTGTGCACATGCAACCGTATGGAAATATTTGTGCGTAAAATGTATACCTACCTAACCTGCTTAATTACAAATTATTACTGTCAAACGTTTTGTCAAAATTTGTACCTGTAAAGAATAATGGTGTTTTAGAGGAAAAAGTAATCATCAATATGAGTTTCGAGGTAGATTCCTATATATTTGAAAATCTTATCAATTGTATTTTATTGCAATTTATTTGCCTAATAAATTGTGCGTAATAAAAACAAACTACTACCCTAAGACCTCTGGACTATTCGGCGGGAGTTCCGTTGCAAGATTATATGGCCCGGGTTGTCTATCTCTCTCTACGCACCACGTTAGCGGATCCGGCACACTTCAGTCGGCTAGTCGCATCATCTATTTATCTTACACCGTGGCTGAGGGTGATACCCTTTCTAGCAAAATGAATGGGCGGATGTTGGAGGCCAATGTCTTAAAAAGCTTAAAAGCTTGGTTTACATATATGATTATGTCTAAGAAGAAGAGAATGTGGACCACCGAACAAAGAACTAACAAGTTGCTATGACATTCAGTCCATGATTGGTTGTTCAGAGCGACTACGGTTTGTTATTCACAGCCTATGTATTCGTATTGAGAATAACGGTGGACTTGGACAGTTTTTATAAATTATTTTTATTGATTAGACAAGTGTTACGATTTGTTATTATTGTTAGAGAATAATACATAGGTAGTATTAATTGACATGACTTTCTTTGCGATAATCCATTGCCGTATTCAGCCAAATACGTATTAATAACGTATTTGGCTGAATACGGTTTAAAAGCAGCACAACACTTTAATCGCAAAATTCTTAATAATAGCCATACCTATTGACAATGACAAATAATGCAAAAAATATATACAAGGCCGTATTTAACAAAAAAATTGCTGCTAATTGCTAAAAAAACTTTTTATCTAAAATGTCATCATATGAACTTTACTCTATGTATTTTTTAATTACTTTACGCTGATACGGAACCTGAATATTTTTTTGATATTATGTTAAATAATGACGAATTGTATTCGAAAAAACGAAAATCGTCAATTTTCCGTTACTGAAGATATCTCGAAAACTATAAAATATATTAGGAAGTTATTTTATTGGTCTCGAAATTACGCAACTTTTATCCTATTTGACCTTTGCTCTATCTTCCATACATTTCGACATACCAATATTGTCCCTCTGAATTAGTTTGGACCCTGTATAGGTTTAAAGAGATCAAAATACAATGCGGCACCCGGTTTTTGCAAATTTAATATTTGAGGCCAATATGGTTTAATCAGACTTTCAACTCATTTACATATATCCTTATTTTAGATAAATATATGGTATTGTATGGAATTGGGGTATGAATACATAAAGTAAAAACACGAAGAAAAATATAAATCCGTTATTTGCTTTTCGCAGTGGTGGATGTTAATCCAACATTAGGTCACGTAGGGCTCGGATAAAACGTGAAACGGCGAAGGGCTATGCCTATGGTTTGCCATGTCATCAATCTAACTTCGCTTCCTGCCAGCCGTTGATGAATATGCCGATCTGACAGGCAAGTGCTACAGTTTCGGACAAGACTTTATACGTTTCATATACCACATTTTGTAGGTAAATCACATTTTATCTCAGAAACAACAAAACAATTGGTATTCTATCAGCAAGTATAACAGTATAAAATATGGACGTATAGATGATTTCGACTAAAACGAAACAAGGCTATTATATTATTTTATATGAGCAGAAAGGTCCAACTTCAAGTTGTCAAATGTGTCGGCTGGAATATATTTCATTTAATTTTCATTTAATTTTCAACCTACTGTTTGTTACATCGAAATATGACACATAAAAAATTTTCAAAGGATACCCACAATTGCCGCAATGGGAGATCGGGGCAGTATAACTTTTCTTACAGCAAGCTAAAATTGTCACTATAAAGGCACTTTTAACACAAAACCCATCAAAATAATACACTAAATTAAAGAATAACTGTATTACTTCTATTTCAAGAATTATTGTTGACCCCAGTGTACCACAAAACGTTCGATGGTATTAGGCAATTTAGGCATCCACTGAATGCCAATGATGCTGATGTGACACGGCCGAGGAACACGTAAAGGGGATCCGTAATATTTGAATGGGAAACATTATTATTCTGCACCACATTCACCATCCAATTGTTTTATAATATGACGAAAGGTATAGTGTGATCAATATTTTGTCATACTACATGATAATATCATAATGTTATGGGCGATGTATATAAAATCATTTGTTTTTCCTTAATTCTTTAATTCCTGGAAATCGGTTATACTGTTAAAAATTCGGTTGCAGATGTGAAGGGATCGAACACCAAAATTGATATTTCTTAGTCAGTCATTTATATTTCTATTACTTACATAATTTGAAAGCAAATGTACCTACACATCGAGAAGTTAGAACTTCTCAGTAGAGAAGTAAAAGGTATTAATAATCATAGAAGTAATAATAATATCTCAAACCAGTAATGGTCCTAATAATAACTGATTATTAATAGGACATTAAGGTGTTCTATTTAGATTTTCATTGTCTTTTTTCTTATAAAATTAGGAAACCATCACTTAGAAAGTGTGTCCGGAAAAGGACACCATTTTCCTCGTGCAAAAATAATCAAAAAGTAAAATTTTCAATTAATTATTTTTCAAATTGAACAGTCACATATGTTGCAGAAACAAAAACAATTAAATAGAATTGCCCAGTACCCACTGACTCCCATATTTTTTTGGTACATGTACCAATGAGTTAGTTCATTATTCTATTGGTTAATCTTTTATCATTGATTAATCTTAATGTTTTAAGTTTTGTTATTTTTTTAAATATTGTTTTTACTGTTTTTGAAGTAAAGTATATTCCATTTTTTTATTTAATTGTTTTTCAAGTGAATTGTGTATTATGTGGATATGATTTTGCTTTTATCCACGAATTTTTTTAATTAGCTATCTAATTTTTTTATTCGTATGACTGGTGCAATTCCTTTTTCTCTTTTCAGTGGTTTAATATTTTTAGTTGGTTACAGAATATTTTAGATAAAATCACAATTTTAATTCATTCACATGATTGAATCCTACTTAGTTTCCATTAATTGGTAATAGTTATTTATGTAACAAGTACAGAAAATTATACTTTACTGGATGAGTGAATAAATTCCAGAAAAAGTAAAGTAAATGAAATTTTCGAAATCATTATGGATAAATGTAAAAACGTTCCACAATTCCTCACACGGACTGTTTTTTCGGATGAAGACTGTTTGTTACCTTTCTTACTTAGGAAACATTTTCTCTGAGAGATGGATTGTTAGACGGGACCCATAGAATGGCAAGCTTGAACTCCCGATTTAACACCTCTAGATTTAACACCTCTTTTTTAGTGTTACCTATATTCTGAGGTCTATTACATTATATCTAGTTATTGGAATTAAAGGATAAAAATCAGAGTAGTCCGACCAGAAGTAGTGCAAGACACTACTTCTGGTCGACACACTTTCAGACACTTTTTTTCGGACAAATGGAGGACACTTTCAGTATTTATATTTAAACTATTTTAGTTATTTTAAATAGTTTTGATATTTCAAAACATTTAGTATTAATAAAGCAATTACTTTCCGATAAATTAATTAATATTCTCTTGAAAATATTATGTAAGCTACCTAAAATTTTATACAACCAAAAGGAGCAGAACAAACTGCACCACGTACGTGGAATAAAAGTTGGGTAGAAGTAAGTATCTCAAAAACTTATCAAGACGCTACATACAAAAAATATGAACCTCTTAAAAACAAAATCGATGTGTCCCGGGCTTTTCCACACGTCCATATTTTTTTAATCTTATTTTCATTTTTTTATCCAGTTTACCTTTCGCTTTCTGTATATTAAAAATATATATCAGACCGCCCGCATCCGTCAGTAGATGTAAGGACTTACAACAATCCAGTTATTTTATAAATATAAAACAACTGCTTTCTAGATATAAAACAATTTGTTTTATATCTATAAAATTATATCCAGTTGTTTTATAAGTATAAAACAATTAATTCGGCAAGTTTCAATTTATAACAGTTTTTAAATTCTGAGAGAGGTATCATTACAGTATCGTAAATGGGAAAACATTTTTTCGTCACAAAACGCAGAGAAATAAAATACTTTATATATATTTTTTTATCATCAAATTGAACCTAAGAGAATTGGAAACCTAAAAACATATTTCCGTTTCCGCATGGGACTATTTGTGGTCCACAAATAACACCAGAAGCAATTTTAGCTTAGCTTTTCCCTTCTGTTCACTTTATCGTTGTAAAATTGATATATAGTTCATCTCACAAAAGATTGGTTTATAATAACATATTTTCTGACAGAAATTGCAGGAGAAAAACATAAAACAATCTGTTACCTACATTGATGTGTTTGGTTGATATGTTGAACAATGAATTATAATAATGTGTTGATCTTTGATGATACTAAACATCATTAGTATGTGGATGTGTTGAAGTAAATAATATTAGGAACAAATAGAAAATTTAAATTAGTAGGTAAATGACACCCTACGTAGGAACTACACTGCTGGCCAATAGGTTGGATTAATTCAAATTTTTAGGGTAAGTTTCGATACATATATCTTCTGAACGATATGGAATATCAAAATACGGATTTCAGGACGTTTTTGGAAATTTCATCGACAAAAACTGGTCTGAATATCAATTTTCCATTATGCTCAAAAAAGGAATATACGGGGGTGTAAACTAAACCCCTAAAAAAATCAAAATTTCATTCTTACCGAGAATTTAGGAAAACCAAAATCGAGTTAAATTTTTTATACCGGGGTAATCTATGGACCAATTCGAAAAAACAAATTTGGCCGATTTTTGATATCTCGCTTATTTTTGAATATACGGCGTTTTTATTGAAATTAGGACAATTTTTTGGAAATGTATCTCTTACTTTTTAAAAACAAAGTAAGTAATGGATTTTTTTCTTATTTTCAAGTAAGCTTACATGCCTCTAGCTGCCTCAGTAGCTAGAATTGACATTTCTTATACAGGGTGCCTGCGAAAACATTTAATAAGCATGTGTCACGAAAAATCTGTATATTTAAATAAACTGTGTGCAGAACCCTGTATGATTAAAATGAACGATAATTTTAAAATTTTAAAACTGTGAAGGGAAACCTTAGAAAAATATCTCGAAACGGTTTTTTATTTTTCTTGATCGGATGAGTATTATCATAATCACCAGCTAATCGTTACTACCGCAAGTTTTTTAAATGTTTTATATAGGGATTTACCGTGTAATTACAACGAAACTGTAAATAAGCGAGATATCAAAAATCGGCCAAATTTGTTTTTTCGAATTGGTCCATAGATTACCCCGGTATAAAAAATTTAACTCGATTTTGGTTTTCCTAAATTCTCGGTAAGAATGAAATTTTGATTTTTTTAGGGGTTTAGTTTACACCCCCCGTATATTCCTTTTTTGAGCATAATGGAAAATTGATATTCAGACCAGTTTTTGTCGATGAAATTTCCAAAAACGTCCTGAAATCCGTATTTTGATATTCCATATCGTTCAGAAGATATATGTATCGAAACTTACCCTAAAAATTTGAATTATTCCAACCTATTGGCCAGCAGTGTATATATAATTTACTGTTGATATTTAGTTGTCTGTTAAGAATTCGTTCATCAGAAAACCTATATAAATAGGGACCATCAGAATGCCATGTATAAATATGTATTATAATAAGTAATAATATCAAAATCTGATGTTGGGCTTGTTTTAAATATATTATTTTTTTTTATAAAATTTTGCAATACAATAACACTAATTGACATATAAATCCTTTATTTATCCAACTGAAAAAAAGCACTTAAACTAAGATAAGGTACAGGCTTAGCCTAAAGAATAATATAGCCGCAACACGGCTTATGCTTCGCGGGGTCACGGAGCTACATTCATTATCTTAGCACGGCACAAATCTCCAAAATCTTATTTATGACGCTTACTGCAAATCATTCTAATCCTGTAGCATGATTACTATAGCACCTTCTAATCCAGACCTTTCTTACCTCGAACTTTCTAGATCTTTTGGAAATGTATGGAAGCTGATGGACTCAGTTTTCAGTTTCAGTTTTCTCGTTTGCCACTTGCACAGGTAGCCACACACCATACTGCGCTTCCAGGGTTGCATCCTGCCATATCATGTTTTATGATCGATCTCTTTATAAGCAGAATATTTAAATTACGCCAAAGCAGTGCAAAGCTCTAACAATAACAAAATTATAAATGTAACGATAAAACACAAGTACAACAATAAAACTACAGAAATCGAGAATAAACCAATAAAAATAATAAAACGAATATAATAACACAATGAAACCTAAAAATACAAAGCAAAACTAAAAATTATCTATCTCAAATTGTACGCGCTTTTCGATTTAAAACACCGATGGCGTCACGTGTCAGTTTGTGGGCGGAAGTGGCGTAGGGGAATCATCAGTTTGTAGGCAACCAAATAACTTTACGGATCTCGGATTGACGTTACATTTTTCGTTTGTTACTCTCATTGTTTTGTGTCAGAGCTGGCCAGCTGCCTCCGATTCCTGTTCGCATTTTTGACGTCACGTCGCAGTGGAGCTGCGACTCACGATACGGGTGGGCGGGGTCAGACGCAATTTTAAATAATTAATTATTACATTTTATAAGGCCGCATGTTAATTTTTTAAACATTGGCACCAGCGCTTTATAATCTCAATATTTTTCCCCCTTTCAAGAAATGTGCAAATGTTAATTATTTTTTTAGACGGTAGGCGTATACTCATTATATTAGTGCTTTAATTGTGTCGAGTTTACGTCTGGTCCTGTTTGGCCAGGTGCGGATGGTGCTTCTCTCGTACCTTTACTCTGGTGGGGCTCAGCAATGGTCTGGGGGCTGGTTGTGACTTGTTGGGTCTCGCTGGTTTTTGCGTTGATTTTATCACGCCTTGACACATGGCGGAGGTGCCGGTTTAAATTTTTGGTGTACTTGTGTTTCTGCAGGTCACATAATGAAGTCAGAAGAGTGGTCCTTCTCGCAATTCACGCATTTTGCTAATAATTCTTATTATTTCGTGCATTCTTGTGTTTTGTTGCTCTTTGGGTACTTTAGACATCGGATTTTTTTTTAACGAATTATGGTTGGAGTGCTCCCATTCTGGGCATTACTCTCTATATTACCTAATCTAGTGCCCCTATTTAAGTGGGCTCGGATTTATTACTGCACATCGTATAAATAAATCTCGCATAATGATGGTGACCACCTTCTAAATTCTAGTTGATCATAGTCATTATATTAGTTACGTATAGAATTAGATAAGATAAAATTAGGGACCAAAGGTGGGATCAATTAAAGAACAGCAGGTCTACAGTTCTTCGAGAAAAATATCTCCGCACAAATTTTAATGCTGAAAAAGCACAATTAATGCATTTGTACATTTTGCGGGATGAACCTGCTAGAAGGAAAAGTGACAACATTGTAAATATGTTTAACAATAAAACAGATGAAAAATAAGCCTTACATTTATTTCCTCTCTTTCTCATGAAGATAGTGTATTAAAACTAAATCGCGAGGGAACAATAGCCGAAGGCTTTGAGTTTATTTACCGTATAAATTCAAAGATCGTACAGCCAGATCGTACATCGCGCTTTACTCGCATTGTGTGAATGCATCATGGCGAGTACTCTTTTGTACAAGTCAGTCAGTAGCTCGCATTTCAGTTACTTCAACAAAATTTTGTTTTAAGTTACCCGCTCGTATATATTGTATATTATAGCTACCTGTACTTTCATATAATTTCATGTCTTAAGAATTGACATATTATTTCTATATTTAATAATGGTTATTTGAATGGTAGTTGAACTGCTCTGCTATTATGTATTGGTAATAGTAATTTAGCTAGGTAAGCTTGTACGTTGGTTATCTAATAATGTCCTTGCGAGAAGGAAGATTTAGACCAAATTTAAATGAAAACGAGAAAACGACAGTAGATATGAATGATGATTGCGTTTATATATTCAATAGTTTTCTTTAATAAAATATAATATATGCGAAAAAAATTGCGTTTATATATTCAATAGTTTTCTTTAATAAAAATACTTCATTGTTTTATTCAATTATATTTTTTTTAGGTTTTCCAATTTAATATGGGATTTAACATATCGCAATGTGAGCATGTCGTTAGGTTTTATACTTTACATTCCATATTAAGCTTGGAATGTAAAATAACTGAAATGCATGTCAATCTTATTTTCACCCACTTATTAAATACCATTTATTTACTTAGCAGTTACTCTTTCATGTATTTTGTTTTTTTTTTGAGTAATTTGTTGAAATATTATTATTAATATTTTGTTATATGCAATATTGTCATAGCTAAAAGCGTACTAACATGTTTACGCAGAGGTATATATCGTATATAAAATCGTCTATTAATTTTGTACATTTGATAATAAGTACCTATAGGTTAATCCAGTGCAAAAGTTAATCACTGGAATTATCCCAGCAGTATTGCAGTTGTTAGTAGTTATAGTCATTTTAGCAGGTTCTTCTAGGCATGGTATGATGGTATTAATGAAATTATCTGGTATATATAATATATATATTAGCTTTGAAATTCTTTGCTATTCATATTTATTTTGTGAAAAGTAATCTTGGGTTTGTAGCATTTCATTACATAGAAATAAGCAAATAGACGTATAAGAAAGAAAACACACTTACCAGTGCTATATCTGGACACACATACGGAAATGAACCACTATACACACGAAAACGAACCACTTAGAAGTTGTACAAGTTCTTTAACCTTTCTTGAGGATCTTCAGAGCAGTATACGATTTATTTCATTGATCATTCATACTTGAATTTAAATTACCAATACACCAACACTTGCAGTGACGTTTTATGACATTAGTTTTTGACGGAACTCATTCTTAGAATACACAAACCTAGTCTACTATTTATATTTGTTCTATTTGAACATATTATATATAAAAGCATTAGGCATACAGTTATCCAGAAGATGTTAAACTTTAAAATGCATAAAATCTTGTTGAACCTATTGAAAAACAACTACTTTTTCCAACTATATGCGGGAAAATATTGAATTATATATACAATAGAGTTCTGAAGCATTCAAAGAGGGAGTGATACAGAAATTGCTTGCTTAGTCAAAACTAAAATTATTTGTTGGTTGTATGTATTAATTGTTTCTTCGAAAATTCTCGAAAAAAATCCAATTTTCACCCTGGATATATTTATTAGCTTTGAGATTCTTTGCTATTCATATTTATTTTGTGAAAAGTAATCTTGGGTTTGTAGCATTTCATTACATAGAAATAAGCAAATAGACGAATAAGAAAGAAAACACACTTACCAGTGCTATATCTGGACACACATACGGAAATGAACCACTATACACACGAAAACGAACCACTTAGAAGTTGTACAAGTTCTTTCACCTTTCATATAATATATATATATATATATATATATATATATATATATATATATATATATATATATATATATATATATATATATATATATATATATATATATATATATATATATATATATATATATATATATATATATATATATATATATATATATATATATATATATATATATATATATATATATATATATATATATATATATATATATATATATATATATATATATATATATATATATATATATATATATATATATATATATATATATATATATATATATATATATATATATATATATATATATATATATATATATATATATATATATATATATATATATACAGGATGTTTCTAAATTGATGGGAAATATTTTAAGAAGTAAATAAATGTTCGGCAAAACTGAAGGGGTTTTTCACATAATTTTTTTCCAAAGCCCCTCCCCAAGTTAGAGCCGTCTAAATTTGGGATAAAAAATTATTTATTTTATTTATTTTCTCCACCATGGAAGAATTTGTTGAATGAAATTTGACGTACTACTTTCGCTAATAAAATGACAGTTTGTGGTAGTTTTCGTAACCTTGAGATATTGTTACAAGCGTTGATTGAACGAGTCCTTCATTCAACGGTTACAAGGGGGTACAGAAACTAAACTGTATAATATTTTTCATCAGAACATTTTAAGGCGCCGACATATCTTTACTTATAATGTGTACTTTTATAGGTGTAAAATGTGTACCTACTTTTATATGCAAAGATGGCTCCAATATACATCTTTTTATCTCGCGAGTTTTCTTCGCAAAATTGATATATATATATATATATATATATATATATATATATATATATATATATATATATATATATATATATATATATATATATATATATATATATATATATATATATATATATATATATATATATATATATATATATATATATATATATATATATATATATATATATATATATATATATATATATATATATATATATATATATATATATATATATATATATATATATATATATATATATATATATATATATATATAGCAAATTATAAATTCAGTTATTGGATACTTTATCAGGCATACCTATAAAAGTATTGATCAGTCCCAGCGCCTTAATAATAAAAGATAAGGAGAAGGGAAAATGGATAAAGTACAGTTTTTCTCTGTAAATTCCTAGAATGGGCCGCTGCGGTAAAATAAGACTCTTTTGTTACAGCCTTCGTGGTTTTATGACGGCAAAGCAAATCTATTATTATAATCAATCTATTATCATAATCGAGTATAATTAACGAAAAAGAATGAAATCCGGAGAGAAAATATTACCTACCTATTTCTAGAAGTTGTCTCATATATAGAATATTAGTGTCAGGGTGTTAAAGTCTTTATATACGAGGATACCATTAATTTACACCATTATCACAGAATTTATTATTCTTTAAAGTATGCTACAATATAGTACCTAGTACCATAGTGTAATATATTCGGTATTATACTGCTTCTAATTCGAACTTCACAACTCAAACAAACATTAAAGTTAACCAAAGTTAGCTGTAATAATACGAAGCATATCAATAACATTTAATATACCAATACCAAATAGATTTTCAAAATCATCGAAGAATTTTATGTCGTCATTTAGAACTGTTTCATTTTCATTTTCCTCATGTCCACAAACCCGTAATGCATTTTTTAAGTGCTTCTTCATGAAATCGCATGAGTCTTCCAATGCACTACTTGATACTTTTCTGATGCGATTTAACAGTGTCATCAACATTGCCCAAAGTAGCTTGTAAGTCATTTAACTTATCCTGAAATTCATACACCTTATTTAGTAAGCTGGATATTTAAAATAACCTTAACTAGCCATAAAATATTTAACTATTACATCCACTATGAGCCTTATTATGCATTTACTGATCTCAGAAAAAATTACAAACAGAATAATTCCTTGATAAGTAAGTGGGACAAATTCCTCAAACGTAATCGATGTACACTACAATTTAAACACGAAACACTACAATATTCAATAGAACTCTTATTTACTATTTTAATCACACGTATCCTAGTAAATTTGACGTTTATTTTTTCTTACATGATACTTTAAGTAGCCTAATGCGGTATCCGGATTCCAAGACAAGTTATATATGACCTCTGGCGGCCGTATGCGGAACTAATCTCTAGTACATTATACAATGACTGATTGTATTTTTTTAAATAATTTTAACATTAAAATTGGAAACATCATAGAAACTAAAATACTGACTTATATTTTCTATGGAAACGATGTACCAAAGATTAGTTGCGGATAATCCGTCATGGCGCTGAGATCCTAATTTGAATTTCCAATAGTAATTCTTTTTTTCGTCTTTTTTACATTGCTCAAAAGGTGTGCTTTGCAGTAACAGCAAAGCAGTATTTAAATTTTATTAAATTGATTAGAAAATATTAGAGATTTTACTTTCACGTCTGGGCGTCTGGAGGGCGGATTTTGTTAAATACAAACACAGAACAACCCTGATAAGACGGAGCTGAGAGGGGCATTAAACACAAATGTTAGACGAGAGGCCGAATCCTTTGTAATATTTTAATAGATCTTCTAGATTTACTATATCTACTTTCCTGACTTCCTGAGGAGCCATAATAACTGACGGCGATCTATTTAAAGCGCATGCGTGTTTTGCCTATTTGTCAAAATGTGTTATGTACCAAATGTCACTCAACAGTCAAAGTTAACCTAATCAGTTTATTTATATTTATTTTGTTGTGTGCCAGCGTCCTGTGTCGTTATTTTCCATTGTTTTGTTTCAAATTTTGTGTTTAGAACAATATTTTTCTACTCTCAGATGTATCTGTTTATTACTGTTAGTTTATTAAATATTGCAATAAAAATAGGTGTAATTTGTAAATATTGCGATAAGATCTTTACATAACAGAACAATTTAAATAGGCACGTAAAAACGTACATGGTGTACATGAAAATAATATAATTTCTTATGAATTCAATATATTTACCTACATATTAATAAATTCTTGGAGAGATGCCGCGCGTCTTTTGTAAATATTACGCAACTCAGAATACATGTGACACAAATTCATGGAACGAATTTCATAGAATGGACTTTGGAATTCAAAATTTTTTACAGTATAATTTTATTCAGTCTTATTTGTTACATTTAATGCATTTAAAAACAGCGCCGCCCCGCTAATTATTTAACGACCCTGGATATGTTTAAATACCTGCGCTGATCTATTGATACAGCATGCGTGATTGACAAATTTTGCAACTCTGTAAAAAAGTTCGCGCATGCGTGTTAAATGGGTCGTCGTCGGTTATTCAATGCCTCCTGTCATCATGTACTCTACCAACTTTACATTTAAACGGAGAGCCATTTGGTCGTGGTTTCCGTCCCAATATCCGTCCATCTCGGAACACAATTCACCGGGTCGTATATGAAATAAGAAATAGGTCGGCATTGTGGACAAATAAGTAAAAGACATTCTTGCTGTCATGACACCTCTGCCAGTTAGGTCATCATGAGGACAAAAATTTGTAAACACTAGGGTTTTATCAGATTGGACGATGCTGAATTGAAAGAAAGACTTTTGTTGAGCACCCATAGCTTATTGGTCTCGCAAATGCTGCATGTTTACAAATTGAAAATCTTCACGTACCTTAACTTCATCTCATTCCGCCCAGTCTGGGTAATATGGAAATAGCTAATCAGAGTAAATTATTTATTTTACACCTTATTTAAACACATATTTTCGTGCTGCTTATTACGTATTGCAGGTTTTCGTTGACTTAAGATACCTTCAAATTAAAATTGAAATATAATTTATACATCTTCTTCAAAATAAATTAGGAAGCAATTAACGTATTTACAAACGAATTTTGTAATTTTAACACTTGGCCGACTAAAACCAGATGCGTTATGAGAATTTATAAACAAATATAATGAAAACAATGCTATTACATAGAGTGAAGTAGACCTGACTTTGATAACATAGTTTTGACTAATTTCCCACTTACTAAACTGTTTGATTTTATACTGATTTTTAACACCAAAATTCTAAGCAAACTTGTTCGACATTAAATAATTTTGGCAAATATTTCGGCTCGAGTCCTCGTTGGAGGTGGGGGCTACCATATTTAGTAGGATCTTTCATTCTCTTTCAGCAATAACACTTATGGGGTAAAGGCCCACTAATTATACGTGCTCTATTTTACCCATGTCAAGGTAAAGTTTAAATAAACTGTACCCGTAAGATAACGACATCGGGTTATAAAACAAGAACTGATGAAACATTTTACAAGATATGGATAATATGGATATATCACGTAATTACTGCGTGAATGCCTTGTCTTTTTACTACTAACGGAAGGCGTCGATCAATCCTAGTGACACGTTTAATTGTAAAAATGGCCCTTGTAATTATTTATTATTTGAATATCGACCTTTTGTATTATTCAGTAGGTAATTTATGATGGTACGATAGCTTCCCAATTCCAGATAAGGCTTTGTGTATTCTATTCTGGTAGGTGGTATTGGTAAACACAACCCATCCCGTGGCTTTAATCTACGTTTTTAGCTACCGTAATATCCTTAATTTAAGTCCTATCCGTAATATCCTTAAGTTTAGTACTTCGCATTTCGACCAATTTCGAAAGTGCTGAAGTGCTGTATAAAACCCAAATGCAGTTTAGAGACCTAGGCTATACTTATCAAGAAAAAACTGCGGTACTGGACTTTCCAGTCTGTTACCAATTTTTTTACCTATTGACCCACAACGACCAACTGGGTTAAACTGAAAACTTAGTCAAGTGCTGGGAATGTTTCCGCTTCAATGAAAGGTATATAAAGGTACTTATTTATATACCGGTGGGTATATATTGAAATATGGTCAGTAAGGTACATTCAAGGGACATATTTATGTAGCGAACTTTGTCATGTACTAACGGGAGATCTCCACGTGCATGAAGTTTGGGAAATACTGATGACCCTACACCTTTAACTAGTGAATAGCTGATACAGTCCTATGGAGTGTTTAAAATTGAGCTACACTTCGTTGAGGACTAACTTATATTTAACTTATACTTTATATTTGCATGTTTGAAGTGTGCCAAAATGGACGTGTTGATATGATAATTATAGGGTTCGGTATACAGTGTAACAAGTTTGATATAATCTAAATTTATATGTTGAACTTGTTCAAAATTAATATACTTATTTAATATACTACTTAATAACATTGTTCAGTATTCAAGATTAGTAGCAGCAGAAGTTGCGCTCTCTATCAATAATAAAATCTTGTTAATCTAACCTGAAAATAATCTCTTAATTCAAGTGACAAGTATGAACGCGGTTGGTAATTGTCTCATTGTGATGTATGGTGGGTGTTTTAAGTAGTACTCAACAGCGCTGACATTAAGTGTCCTTATTGTTCGCGATTATTATAGTCATAAGAATGAAATCAGTTAAATTCAGACACAAAATAATCTCCAGAAAATATTATGAATATAGGTCGTCTTTTATAATTATACTCAAAAAGAATTTGCTCGTCACATAAATAATTACCGAACTGGAACTTTAAGATTACTTCTTTGTTATACTCGTATCATCTACAGGATTTTATTATAAAGCTCGAATTTTATAATAGCTTTTCAGTATAATGGCAGTGACGAATGACAACAGATGTAATCTCAATTAATAATTTTCGTTAATCACCTCAATTTTGAGTTTATATTTCTATTTTTGAACTGAATCTTAAAAATATACCTAGTCACATAGTTTGTGCTTAAAATTTAAGCTATTAATCGAATTAGTTGTATTAGTCGCCTTATGGTAAGTACTGACTTACATTGCTACTGACTTCCCCCATCTTATTTCATTTAAATATAATCAGTGCTTCGATATGCTTTCTTATATTATGTATACGTTTCAATTTCGGAAGTACGAAAAATATCGTATATACCTTGTGCCTGAAGTACTTTTAATCCTTTTGGTAAATTATGACCCTCTCTAATACGGTCGGGTCATAAACTTTACCTTCGGACTTAAAAGTGCTACTTCAGTATATAATATGCTACTAATGTTATGTTTCATGTTCATTCTGAAACAATGAAAATGCTTTCCTTATAGGTATTTAACTTTATAGATATTATAAAAAAATATTCAATTTCAGCATAATCATCATTCGTGAGATTTGGCGATGCTATATTATTAGACAGATATTATATACCATTTACAACCGTTAAGCGACCGTTCTCAACCTGAACGTTCGGCTGAAGTTACTGGAAACCCAAGGATGGTTTAACTGAAGCATCGTGAAACTGGCTGACAGATTTCATTAATCAATTATTGAACGGGTACTACTATATATTTACAATACTGTGATAATACGGTGTGGGGTATAAAAACCCACCCCTTCACTCCGCTTTGCTTAGAGTTCACCGATGTTTCTGGTTTTATAAGGCAAAAATAACATTGAACTAACAGAAAATTATCTTTGCAAAAAATATGATTACATCTTAAAATGAACGTTTAAATTTATTTCTTAGGTTTGTATTCGCTAAACAACTAGACTAAGTAATCTAAAAGTAATAACCTAAGCTATCGAGATGCTCTTATGTTCAATTTTTTACCTCTTTTGCCCCCTCGCATTTGCCCCTAAGGAGGGTTATTTACTAATTTTATTTTTATTTTTTAAATTCTAACTAAATTACCTTCCATCTCATGTAGCACAAGATACACTCCAAATTTTCCACCATCCAAATAAATTTTAATTTTTTTATCTAATATACAGTATGCTTGATATACGGACTGAAAAGAAACACATGCAACATCAACCGAGTTCTAAATAGTGCGGTGGGATTTATTTTAATAAAAATTTGATTGATGTGTCATTGGTTGGTCCGATAAAGTTCAGCGACATGCAAGCGTTAATTCTGGGAAAATTGTCACTCTGTGCTTATAGAAACCCAGGCTCCATTGTTCCAGCTTTGACATAAAACAACGAGAGTACCAAACGAATGAAAAATGCAACGTCAATCCACTCACATTACCGCTTAACTACAACTAACAGCAAGACTCGTTCGCGTGGTGACGTCACGAGAGCGGAACGCCCAGTTTTCGATCTTGTGTCGACGAGCGCGATTAAAACAATCAATTATCTAGTATATTTTTATACATTTAGAAAAAAATGTATTTGCTGATGTGATGATTCAAATATTGGATAAAATACGTTGATGATGTTTCAAGTCATTTAAAAATAGATGTAAATTGTATATTCCCAATTAAATTTTTATTGCCCCTTTATGCAGGATTCTTATTCTTCTTGGATTCTTATCCAAAAGGCAGGTTGATATACATGGCCCACTAAAAGTCAGGATTCAACTCCTGTGGATTTTTTCTTTGAGTGCACTAAACCTAGATATATATATTAAAACTGGAGTTTTTAATAATACTAATGAGTTAAAAGAATGCAAACGTGTAAACATAGAGGAACTAAATCAAAATGAAGATATTCCAATGTTAGAAGTTACGTCATAGAATTTATGTTACTCTGACTAAGATTTACTTTTATTTGTTTTTAGTTGCCTGCTATTGTTAATTATTATTACTCGTCACTATTATTCTTATTTATTACTTATTGAGATAATAAATAATAATACGTGTTGTTATTCTGGAAATAATAAATATTGTTTCTAGAGATGCCTGGATATATTTTTATTTTTTACTTCACACCCATGATATTTACGCAGGATATTCATGGATGCGCGGGCAGTATGACATGTAGCGCCTTCCCGACAGTGGTGTTCGAGATAAAAAGTAAGCACCGAACCAAGAAGAAGAAGAGAGCACCACAGAGTAAAATTCTGAGGTTCTGTATGCGTAAATTCTGAAAATTTGGTTCCGCAAGGATTTCTCCCACCGAATTGTGAAAAAAAATCTTCTTGATGAAATATGATTGAGAGGGTTGAAACTGGATAACTGCGTTATCCTGTAAATATAATTACACAAAAGATGCAGACATTGTATAAAAAATAAGCGAAACGGCGACAAGTGGGGTGGTTATAAGTATAATAATATTTTAAAAACATGCAAGAAAATAAAATTTAATGATATTTTTGTAATGTAATTTTTTAATGATCTTCCCTTCATTTACAGGGGTGAAAGCGGAGGGGGTAGCAAATACATTAGATAAAGGGTGATTAGTTTTAAGCTTAAATGATAAAGCTGAAAAAGTTTTAAAGTTGAGGTTGATCGTGCTGATCATGACGTCATTCAGAGCTTTTAGTCATAAAAGTAAGATCATTTAGGGACAAGGCTTCTTAATAACGATAACGTTTCAAAATTTCAGGACAATTCAAGTTACCGTTACATAATGGCAATTATTCAAAAAATATGTGTTTTTTTGGTACACCCCATATAATAAGTTAGATTCGTTAGCTACAATGGAACTGCTGTTTTTTTAACATCGACCTGCTGTCAGTTTACTAATCGAATCAATTAACTAATATAGTTTTATTTACTTATATGTGTTAATGTATTCTTTATCTACAATATATTTAATTCAGTATTAATGTACACGAATCTGAGGTGTGTTTTCTCTTCTTAAAATACAGCTAGCTATGTAAAATATTTAATTTTATTATAACTTGTCAAAGGGGTTAAATGTTGCAATAACATGTGAGTATGAGTGAAATGAATAAGGTTAAATATATGTAGCTATACAATTTGTGGCATTGTCCTGTTCTAAAATATTGACAT
Organism: Tetropium fuscum; assembly: GCA_964058915.1. NCBI lineage: Eukaryota > Metazoa > Arthropoda > Insecta > Coleoptera > Cerambycidae > Tetropium > Tetropium fuscum. Next base: position 207,233 of record CAXKVY010018514.1, on the reverse strand, counting down.
ACAATTTGTGACATTGTCTGGGATTCCCCGTTATTGGTAAATTTATCATTATCTGTAGTATTAAATGTGTTGATTTTATTAATTTTTTCACTATAAAATTATTTTAAAACTCGTACATTCTCCTCAATAAATAAAATACCAATAAGTGCACCAGTAAAATCAGTCTTTATCACTGCTTTATTGTTGTATTCAATATTGAGTTTATAATTTTTAACAAAGCATTTTGCCTAACATTTTTCAATGACCTCTAGAAGCTCTATCAGTGCAAACAGTTGATTGATTACATATCTGTAATAAACTGTTGATGTAAATTACCTTGTGTATGTAGATCCATTGTTTGTTTCTCTGCTAGCATCTGACCTCGTTGCTCTTACTCAAGTTCGCTGGTGACTATCTATTATCTCTGTGCTGTTTTGAAGTTTATATAATAGTACACTGAAATATACCTACTACTATCAATCATGATATCATGGTAAAGCAAAGGAATCCAATTCATTGTTCAATGTATTATGCCTACAACCAGACTATATGTAGTGATATATGAGCGAATTTATCTTGGAGAAAAACCATGTCTATTTTTTATTAAACAATAACAAATCACAGGTTGCCCATATATTCTTAAAAAAAAATAAAAAACGGTTATTTATTTACAGATTTTAGTAGGTACTAAAGACTATTTTCATAGTTGAGAGGTCCAAGCAACAGGCAAATGAAAAACTAATTACCAATTTCATGGTTAAAAAGGCCTGTTACCTATCGGTTTCATCGTTACCTATCGGATCGTTGAACTGCATTCATAAGTCGGTATCGACACCGTGCGCGTGTTGCGCGAAGTTTGTCTTCACTGACTTGACTACACAGACGTGTGGTCATAAGCACACACCTATCTTTTTACTCATTTCCACGCGACAATATCTCAAGATCGGGCCGAGAGAAATGGATTAATACAGTTAAACGACTGAAGTAAGTACATTATATAACTAAATACTTTACATTTAAATATACTATATAATTTAAAATTTTGTAAATTTAGGTTACACTGATTAATCAAATTATATTAAGCAAAGTTCCTCTGTATTACCATGGACCGCCTAGCCGCAAGACTTGACCGCTAAGATTTCGATCTTCGAATTAAGCAAGACGAGCGTTGGTGGCACTTGGATGGGTGACCTAGGCAGGCTTGGGGATGGGCTGTGGCAGTCCAACTGAGACCTGGGAACTCTCAATATCTGCCGCGGGCGCGTGGTCCCAGATAAATGGTAATGAGGACAGAGTAATAAATCTCGGTAACTCAGAGCCATGCTGTCATACATAAAAATTGTAAAGAGACTTTGCCACCAAGGCATCCGTAATATATAGGATGGTTTGAAGAAAAGTACTCAAGTAAAAAGGAGGAATGCACAAAGGGCCTAATGAGGCCTAAGTGTTGTAGCGGTAGTGAAACCACTACACTCTGACCCATATACATACATACATACCTAGGGGCCATATACTTACTTGTAGCATTGAGTGTATAATTTATCACTCAACGCTTGTAGGTTTACATAAATGTATATTTGATAAACATACATAGGTGCATCTAATTTCGTAAAAATTAAATATCTAGACAAGATTATATAATACCTATATACTATATAGTAATAACTGGTAATTAATAATAATATTATATTATTATTAAAGAAACAGAAAGAGTAAATATATAATATAGCTACCTAACACGAGTACTTAAATATTATATTTATATTTACTCGCTTGTTACTCAGTTCGGTTGTTGATATTTGTGTCGATATGTACATTTACCATGCCTGCGATATATTTTCCGTCGCATAAAGGATATGTTGACTTTCAAAGAGGTTTTTACCTTTTCAAGGAGTACGTATAGGTACTTCAGGAGAGGAGGTTGTAGCTTTTTGTAGGTTACGTAGAACGTAGCGGTTGGTAGGTACGCTGTTTTCTTGTGATATCTCTCGAACGAGAAGAGATATCGGCGTGTAGTTTGTGCAAGAAGCTGGAGGCCGTCCAGCCCTAAGGGGCATCTCCTAGTTTAAACCGCATTCGAATCGGATGTCTAGTGACGTCTGCATAAAATGTTGAAGTGATTTTTTGTAGGTACAGTATGGAAAATATTGGGATATCTCGCGAACGATTCCTTGGTCTTTGTTTTAGTACCTGTCATTAATTGGAATCTCCTAGTTTGGCATCATCGTAAGACTTCCAGGAGCATGGCAAATCCGTATGACGGGAACACATGGTCGCTTAATTTGTTCAGCGCTTGGCCACTAGGTGATACTGTGGCGCGGACGCTCAGATCGCGCACGGTGTCCGATTTGATTTTACGTGAGTGACATACATCTAGAGAGTGTCTACGAACCCCCATGACGGTTGTTTTACGCAACAGCAGCGACGGTGGTATGCCATGTACATTGTACAGGTGTCTTTATTATCTGGCCAGCTGGGCGAACCTTTACAAAAGTCCTGTTATGACTAAAAATATTGTTATGAAATCAACTGCTACTCCTTGGGGCATCTTACGCCCCAAGGAGGAGTGAATGAACATATTTAAAACAATTATGAGATTATGGCTGTGTCCTACCCTTCCTAGGCTTTTTTCATCCTATATTACTTAATAGGTAGGTACACTTGTGTAAATAACAATTTGAAAATTTGATCAAAAATCTGGCTGGTCATAACCATGCAATGCAAAAAACTGTGATGAAAATACATTTGATAATAATAGATATTTATACTGGAATTACTTTGCACATATGAATTAACCCACATTTAAGGAAACAGGTGCAAAAAAAACTCTCTACCGCAACATTACCATCATTTGGTTGCGTTTGGCGCGCTGTATGTTGAAACCTAATGGTCTGACTAAAAAAGAGTCATAGGGCCAATAAGAATGGAGATATTTCCCAAAAACTGCTTTTGGCAGCCATCTTTTCAAGATAGACATGTAGTAGAATAGACCGTAGGCGTTAATGACAGTGTAAAACAATACTTGTTTATCGCAAATTATATTGTTATTTTGACGTTTGAAAGGTTAACCGTCACTATGCAATAAATATGAATTTACGAAGCTCACAATGTAGATATGCTTAAGATAAAATATGTATTGTAAAGTAGTTGAACCTACCTTTCAAACAATGAAACAGTTCAGGAAATTACAAACAATTCTACTCACCATTAAATTTTCATCATAATGTCAACGTACAAAAGTGGATGCGAATAATGCCATTTGCAATTTTTAATGCTGATGAAGCCATCTGGGTATATGGCGAAACGCGATTTTAAAGTCTGTTTTATGAATGAAAATCCAATACGCAAATAGTTAATAGTTAATAATAGTTCAACGTGACAATACAAGATACACCATCGTGAACAGAAATAATTCTACTCCATATCCGATACCTATTCTATTATTATTTCTAGTCCAACTAATTTATGCTGAGTACATTAAACACCGACTCTCTAGTCAAAAAACTTTACTCTACACATAGTATGGACAACAGTTCCATTAAATAGAAAGATTAAGTAGATATATAGATAAAGCACTTCAGTAAACGTAGAATTTTAATAAACTTGAGTAAATACGGAGATTTCAATTTCAGCCTCAATTTCAATTTCAGCCTATGACGAAGAGAATTACTATTTTATACAAATAGACGGTAATGACATGTTTGCGGAACCAACTCATAAATATAAAGCTCTCTTTGATATCCTTAAAAAATTTCTAGATCCCCTTTAATTGCACAGCTGCAATTTTTACGTCTACCCAAACGAAAATACTCCGTCAAGAATTAATGCGCTATTTGCAACCGTACAGGGAACATGAAAGTAGGACCACCAAATATGATGAATGAATTAGCGAATCTAATAACAACACAAAATAGCGTTATTAGCCCATTATGTAACTAATATGCCAACTCATAGTAATACGAAATGACTGTATGTTTCTATTCATGTATCGAATAGTTATGTAAGTATTGTAGAACTGTAATTAAGTCCTTAATGAAAATAATACTACAATTATTATTCTCAGTCGGTCACTATTCTAATATCCACTATTAATTTTTAAACCTTTGAGGAGCGATAAAACACTGGATGTTTATAAAGTTATTAGACTTGAGTTAATAGTATAATTGTTGCTGCCAATTAATTATTGTTAAATACAACTCAATATCTATAACTTTAATGATGTATATTTATTATTATATTTTGCTCGAGTGAGGTTAGCCTCCAATATATTATATGAAAAAATGTTTTAAACGCGTGTATATGTATTTAAACATAAGTACGAGGTACACCACCTGCAGTGGGCAAATTGATTACTGCGCCACCCTATGACTTTTGTTGACAAAGTGTTTTGGGTGTGTTAGTTATTTTGTGCATTGTGTGCTTTTTGACATTTTTATTAAACTGATATGAATCAATATTGTTGTGTCCCCCTGGATTTAAACCCTGTTGTGTTCATCCTGGATTAAAACAAATCCTGGTATAACTTTTCATGTATTACCCAAAGAAGCAATGCATAGTGTTTACATCGAAAACAAATTTGACAAGAAATAAATTATCGATAGACGTAAGGCTTGGATTTTGAAAGTAAAGGTAAGAAAGCCAATTAGTCAATTTATGAGAGTCTTTTAAGTCCAAATAGTCAAAAATGTTAGTCCACTTATGAACCTGCTCGCTCATTTCTCTGACGATGATTATTTTTATAGGGGTTACAAATAATCCATATTAAGCGGTCTATACCAGTTGATCAAACCTTGATCATAATGTGAATAATTAATAATTTGATTGAAAAAACGCCTAAACACACCTGTTGAGCTATATTCTTGGTTGCATATTTCTGAAATATAAATATTTCTTGGTTAAATATTTCTGAATTGTTTATTTTTGTATCAAACAGGATGGAAAGTTGGTCATTTTGATCTGGTAATTTTTTAAGAACCTCTTTTAACAATTTTTTTATAACGCATTAAAACCTGAAAAACAACGCGTTCAAGATAAAAAAAATATATAATAGTCGTGGACAGATCATAGTATTCAACTTACAATTAATTGCCATTATTACCTCGGGCGATTATGTTTGTAATGTTTTTATTGTTTATACAGATTTTTACATTCCGTGGATCTTTCTTCCTAGTGAAGACGACTAATTGCACTAACTAATCTAAAAGTTATAAATTGTAAAGTGGTCGCTTCACCCCGCCCCCCAAAAAAAAATACCCACACGTGCACTCCTATCGTTTTGGAAAATTTTATACTCACTAAAAATATTCCGTATATAATTTGCTACAAATAAGTTTCTATACTCGATTCAGAGTGGGTAGCACAACGTGCGCTTAGCAGTATCTTGATATAAAATAATTCTATGATCACAGTATACATTTTTCATCTGATTTTGCAGTAAGATAGCTAAAGCGTCTTGAGCTCATTTCCACACCACCCTTGAGGTAGAGCTTCTGGCGCGTGTTTTTTCAGTGGTTTCCCCTATCAGGCCTAATCCTCTAAGAAGATTTCTTGTTTGTAGACTGTCGTCATGTCCAGTGTCTGCTTCCGTATTGGAACACATTTGGCAATTTCTGCACATGGTTGTGCAAATGTGCAACGCAATCCCGTTTTTGCACAGCCGAATTTTTTCCCACATCCTTGCTTACAATTGCAAGTTATTAATAATAAAATTGAAGATGGAGCTGGTGCCCTTGTAGTATAGATAGGCGAGATTGTGTTGTTGAATTTCTTCCAACCCCACAAATCCGATTGTAAAAATTTCTCTCGTCATGTTTGCACTTGACGGTATGTACGACGGGGTGCTGTGCTGAAGATGATGTTGGAGGTAGCTTGGATAATATATCACTATTGTTTGTTTCGTCAACGAATTTATTGAAATAAATTTATCTCCGCACATTTAGGCCGCCTTCTGATGATCTAGCCTTTAGAGTGCTAGTATGGACAGTTCTCCAGTATTATTAGTTTCTTTGTAAGTAGACTCAACGTTGTTAAAAACGCCTGCGACGCGGTAACAACACCATATTGCCTACCTACACTACAAGGCCACCAACTCCATCTTCAAATAATTTGCAATTGTAAGTAAGAATGTTGGGAAAAGATGCGGCTGTGCAAAAGCGGGATTGCGTTGCAAATTTGCACAAACATATGCAGAAATTGCCTAGGTCAAAACTGTTCAAATAGGAAAGCAGACACTGGGGATGACGAGAAACCTACACTCGGACATCATTTTGATGGTGGGAATACGTTAAACTATACCTCTTCAACAGATTGTTATAGCTAGTTTTTCTTGTAGGGGTGAAATGTCCATTTTAGAGTAAATTGGAGCTAACTTTTAATACACTGGTGTTAGATCTTTTTTATGTTAAATTAATACGCTGTTTAACTGGTAACCTCGATTTGTCGGTACGTCAACGACATTAAGTATTGGACAACAGCATAACGCTTTAAATTGTCCATCGTAATCACTCACCGTCGAGAGCCTCTGTGTTATACAGTTTCATATTGTCTACCTCATACACGCCCTTGACTTGTGTGCACGTTTTGCATCAGGCATATCTTATCGATATAATATCGATCGTGTTGCAACACTTTCTTTACTATGAAAGGGGCATCATTTAACCCCCACATTTTTAAGGACCAAAACTTGTATTTACATTTTCATCCTTGCTTCGTTACTAATTTCTTGTACACTTTGTACACTTGCCGATGTCTCCGTCGTTTGTATATAAACATCTAATACACTACGTAAGACTGCAGCGTACTTACTGCGTGATACATAACGCAATAACAATTCACAGGGACTTTTCCCAGTTGTTTTATATATTGTTGTACTATAGCCGAATTAAACTTTATTTACATATTTATCCCACTTATCTTCGCATGCTCCTAGCGTAGCATCAAACGAGGGTAAAATTGTACGATTCATCCTCTGTACTTGCTCGTTCGACATAGGCGTCGCGTCGCAGTCGCATTTAAAACTGCCTTGATGACAACTATTATGACATAAGTAAATTAATTTTACTATTTGTTAAACCGAACCTTTGTCGGTTATAGGTAAACCATAACCGTAAACCGTAACCATGTCTAGGTAAACCATATTTATATCAATAATGGTCATTACAAAATTATTACAGGTACTTTGGTGCCCTAAACTTCTCTAATAAAAATAAACTCAATGAAATCATCGGTTATTGCTAATAAATAACTGTTTTTTTCTTTACTAGATACAAATAGTCCTACTTGACCCATGTGTACCGTATCTAATGGTATTGAAATTTTAGCTATCGTGTGTAACAGTCCTGGTTTATTTCCGGATGCTTTTTTTGTCATATAAACAATATAAATAATTAGACATATACTTTTGAGTATACCGACGGGCATACCTGGAAACCAATAAGTTTTACTAACAGCATTTAGTGTTTTATCTAGTGTAAAGTGACCTAATTCATGATAGTAGCGTAAAATTTGTATTCAATTTAAAAACAATATTGGCGGTAGAAACAGGAATTTCTTTTAAATATTGTATGCCTATTAAATGAATTCTAAAAAGAAGTAGTGAACTTACAATACCAAGAGTTTCGAGTTCAAAGGAGTGGAACTAAAGTGGAGTAAAGTGAAAGAGTGTTGTACTAAATTTGTTTTAAGAGTTTTGAAAGTTATTTCTTGTTCTCCCCGTCATACAAACGCACATATTTCTTAGTTAATCATGTCAAAGACAATGTTATTGTTGTGAAATTTTTGAATATATTTCGTAAAATAATTGGCAAGACCAACAAATTGCCGTACTGCATGTACATGTATTTTCTTGGTAGAGGGAAATTTTCAATTGTGGCGATCTTAGGTTTGCCAGGCGTCGCGCCCTTCTAACTAATTTCATGGCCTAGATGTGGAAGGAATAAAAATATCATCTGAAATTACAAGGCGGAGTGAACTTGAAGAGTGAACGTAACAAATCGAATCTTGTCTTTACGAACCATCAAAATTGTATTCTTCTTAATAGATTCTTGTCCGATTAAGACTGGGATAGTTTGGGCGGAATTTTCAACTACCAACACTTTAACAGTTGCTTCGATAAGATAAAATTTTAGTTGCACGTTTACACTTCTCAAAATGTTTGTGAGACCGTTATTATAGCCTTGAATAATTGTGTGTGGTGATAAATATGCGCTGCAGTTTCAAGATATCAATAACGTTCTTTCGAACAATTACACCACCGCATCCAGTGTCTACGTATCCCAAGAACTGGTGTCCGTTTATTTCACACGTGTTGTAATTACATTTCTCGTTTGCACTGGCAATTTTGCATGACACATTTTCTGCACTTTTCTTGCAGATGGCACTCGTGTCCAAGTCTTTTACATTTTGAACACTCCTTTGTCGGCTTTGTTTCTGTTTCCACTCTTCCCAACAATAATCATAAGTGGCTAAATTATTATACCACTTCTTAGTCAAACCTGTGAGCCGTTTTGCATATGAGCATATATCATCGTAGTTTTGTTCCACCCGATTGTCGCAGCTATCTGTTCCATTTTGTATATCCACTGAGATGCAGACAGATTTTGGAAGTTATAGTGGGGTATTTCGCATTTGAAGCTCGACCACCAAACGTTCCAAATTGCTTATGCGATCATCCGATGTACTCGCGAACACACTTCAAGAATGCTCGCGAGGTGGCGGCGTCCAAGAGTTACAGCCCGTTCGTCAGTCTCCTTGTCGGGCACTCTCCAATTCACTTATTATACAAAACGAAAGTCACACTTCTGTTTATAAACAATTTAAATAAGAACCACCAGTGTTGAGGGTGAGATCACAATCGAAGGTGAGGTCACATCCCACCGCTGCTCTGTTAGATCACTTTATATAGTAAATTAATATGCTGTTTAACTGATAATAGGTTTTTAATAAGTCATTAAATATAATGATACGAGGTTAACGAATATATCTGCAATCGTTAAAAGAGCTCGAAACCATCTGTCCCGCCGAAGGCATATTTTTAATATTCTAACGTTCCCACCCTCACATATATAATAAATCAACATTAAAATGTTTACAAACAAAGTCGACACAGTCTGGGTGATTCAGCCTCTCATAGACCACAAGGCAGCCGATGACAGCATCATGGGCATTCAGGCTATAGGTACTTGGTTGGCCCAAATAACTACACTGGGATTTCCACCCCCAGCCTGACAAATGATTTTGGTGGTGTAAATACCTTAAACAACACCTCCTAAATTGATTCCTATACTTAGTTTATCTTGTGCGGGTGAAATGTCCATTTTAGAGTCAATTGGAGGTTAACAATTAATACATCACTACTGGCCAACTTTTAATACATCACTACTGCCACCCTCTCCAGAACCATTTACTTTGATGGTAGAAATACGAAACACTACACCTTCTTAACGGATTCCTATAGTGATTTTCTCGTGTCCGAGTAAAATGTCCGTTTTAGAGTAAAGTGGTGGCTAACTTTAATATCGCAGCTATATACCCCTGCTGCGTGGGACAAGTAATATTGGTGAGGGTCAATTATAGAATAACAGTGATACCTAAATAATACACGTGGATGAATAATTTTTTTAAAATAATTTATTGATGGCTAACTTAGTTTATATCTTGTACTCTAGTTTATATTTTGTAAAATAAAGCATATCTTATACAACAATCTAACATTTTTATCCATAGATTATCTGCAACATGTATTGGTTATATGCGTTTATTCTTTCTTAAATGTGTAACATGTACATACAGTCAATGAAACGTGCAAATTGAGTAGCGTACATACCAAAAACGTGATACATATCAGTAAATTAATTGGTATATTTTTTTTTGGGGCTTCGTTTTATTATCATGCTCATACAGGAAACCTTATCTTATATGTGTAATTCTGAGTAAGTAACTTACGAAGCAGGGTTTGCGTGATATGGGGTCACAAAAACTGTTTTATTGTTTGCTCTAGCACTGAAATATGAGGCATTTAATGTAGTCATTTATGTAACAAACGATCATGCTACGATGGATATCCGTTATTTTTAGTGCAAGTCTATTTAACCCATGGCGTAATTAAATGGTTCTTTCTACCTTCTTTGATGAAAACAATCAGCATTTGAGTACAGAATATGTATAATTTCATGCATATAAAGTAGGTATACGAATACGTATTAACTACAGTGCTATTTTTGTTAAAAAGCTCTTTCAAAAGACATTAGGTGAAAAAAATTTGCTAGTAAAGTTTTAGATCCGTAAGATTCTGTTCTTGAGATATATTTTTTCTTTGGTGTTATGGCCCACTGTGGGGGCATTTATTCTTAGAGTTGACTTAGTAGTAATAGGGTTTTTGCTTTACCCATAAGCGGCTTGTTTGCCAAACCTTACGTTTCTTAAATATTCCGTTGTTGAGATAGCGCGTAACAAAAAACCCGTCATCAGGATAGACAGGCTGCAAGTTGTACTCTTCAACGAAAATTATCAATTTTATCAATACTTAATACACTTTTAGACTTTTGCAGGGAAGATTATAATAATAATAATTAAAAAAATCAATATAAGGATTTATTATTCGTTTATAATATTCACATGTCACTGCTATTAGCTAAAAATTAGTCTAAAATGCAGTGTTAGAAATATATAGCCTCATCTGTTATTTGCCTACGACAAAGATTATATGTTAGATAAATCTCCCCCTCTGGATTCGGGGCCACAATTGTAGAATAGACCCAGGATACCTCCTACCTGTCGTAAGAGGCGACTAAGGTGACTGAATGGGACCGCCTAGCCGCTTACACTTGACCGGTAAGATTTCGATCTTCAAAGTTATGCTGGGCGGGCGTTGGTGGCACTTGGATGGGTGACCTAGGCAGGCTTGGGCCCGGACTGTGGCGTCTGCCCGAGACCTGGGAACACTCAACATATCTGCCGCGGACGCGTGGTCCCAGATAAATGGTAATGAGGACCAGAGTAATTATTCTCGGTAACTCAGAACCATACTATCATACATACAAATTGTAGAGACTTTGCCACCAGGCCACCCGTAATAAATAGGATGGTTTGAAGAAAAGTACTCAAGTAAAAAGGAGGAATGCACAAAGGGCCTAATGAGGCCTAATAAAGTGCTGTGGTGGAATGGGAGTGTAACACTACCTTCCACTACACTCCGACCCATATACATACATACCTACATGTTAGATAAATATATACATTCATAAATCGCACATGGGTTGCCCAGCTAAATAGCTAAAGGTGATGAAATAATATTATTTCTAATTAACTTTCTTGGACAAATTTCCCCGACTTATTATTCATAAAAATCGAGCACAAGCTTAGAGAATATGATACAAGGAATTGAAAAAATATGGGTTGCATGCTTTCCCCTCAGTACAACTATGAAATTGCCAGGTATAAACAGGTGAGCAAGCGTCATTAATATGTCCTCATCAGTAATTTAATCGATTTTTTTATGAAATGAAAGTTTAAAAGTTTTATTCCTTACCCAACAGTATTAGACCGCCTTAGCAAAAGATTTGTCACATCCATGGTTGCCTAGATTTTAAATGTTAATGCATCCATGTCTGTCGCATGGAGTACGCAACGCTTCTCTGGCACTATTCACGGTCGCACTCAAAACTTAACATTAGAAAAGTATAGAAAAAAGAGTAATAGAAAAGTTAATTGGAAAGTATATTATTTCACCACCTTCGACACGCCATCAATACCATCGGCACGCGATTTAGCTAGGCAACCCATGTGCGATTTATCAATGTATATATTATATAACATATACCTAATCTTTGTCATAGTGGAATAGGTGAGCGTATGTATTTCTAATACAGGATCTTGCGGATGAACTCATGTGTTACCTGGCAATATTAGACCTTGTAAGGAGTTTACAGGGAACTCATTTAGTATAATAAAAATGTACCACAATCTGCGTTAACCATTCAGAGTTAACATGAATTTTTATAATCTGCAGGTCATCATCGATGTCATGTACCGAAATTCTAAATTGCCAAAGAAAATTGTAATTTTTGGCATATAGGCAGAAAAAAGTTTGGGATAGTTAATTTAGATAATAATTAAAACACAATTAACTCATATTTATCACTAATAAAATATAATACACTTGTAACTCTGTACGTTCTGTAATCTTTGCATTTGACTATGAATCGATCAATGACAATTTTGCATGGAAATTCTTACCAACCCCAAATAACCACAAAATGTCAACTTACGGCGATTTACTGGCTTTACTGTATCAGTCTTCTGTTCAACTTGTCAGATCAACTTGTACAGATCAACTTGTATCAGTTTTCTGTTTATATTGACAATTTAGAATCTAGGTTTTACGATAATTTATAAAGTGAGATACCCGTATACCGTTAATGGAATAGATAATGTTAACTTATATGCTGTAATCCCATAGCTATTAACTTTAATCCAACACGTTGTTAAATCAAAACAAAAACAATAATTAAGTTGTCAAGTGGCATTTGCGGTACAATATATATGATTATCTGCTTTTAAATAAAGATATCGCGGCTACTTAGTGCATGTATATTATATATTATAGATAGTAGAACCTATTCGAGAGCTTAAATTTGTCCTTGACCAAAATTGTATTTGAGTAATGTCATCAATTAATTGATAGTAACGTAAGATTTAATCAGTATAGGTTATCAAATTTGTTTATCAATTAATATTGTATCACATCGAGCAGCCTTTGATTGACTTAGAATAATTTTGTTTTTATATTGTTTTTATCCTCAGATATGGAACTCCAGCATGGCTCTTCTGATATTCTTATAGGCTCTCTTGCAGCCACAAAATCGACTATAAGTCTGTCAAGATTAAACTAATAGCATTTTCTGTTAATATTCCGCTAAATCCTTGTAGTGTATCAACAAGATATAAACTTTACTATCAAAACTGTCAGTTATAGCGTTTCTTATAGGCGTCTAAAAACAGCGTGCCCATAAGAGCTTGTTGACTGCCGCGCCTTCATAGTTCATCTCTCGATACGAAGGGGTCAATATTGTAGGGTTGGTTAAATTATTAATATTCAATAATTATTATTTTCAGTTCCAATAATGATTATTGTTGGAACTTAAACTTCGTGTCCTTTCAATTATGGGCCAGGAGGCAAGTAGTTGAATAAGAAAATAGATCCAGGAACTCTGGAAATCTCCTGATATGTATACTATGTTTTTCCACTGCAGCGAGGTCGGCGTCAGCCGCCATATTGGAAATATGGCCGACGGAATTTAATTTTTTAAGAATATTTCTTAAAATATAAACTTCTTGATATCGCAGAAATAATCTTAATTAATCGATGTTGAAAAATGAAGCAAACCAGAAAGCATCGATGTGTCAGATTTGTTGATATATTTTTTTATTTAAATAATATTCTCAGGTAATACGCTCCTTTTTCGTGTTTTTCTCTGCATAAAATGGAGCTAGAGCGTTCCAGAGAGTTCAGTTCTCTTCAACTTTTGTACTGTAGTCAAAACGATTGTACTCGTAGTTGCTATAAACCAAAAATCAAAAATGAAGAAAAATATATTTTTCTTTGCATTTTTTTTACTGTTTTCCGGACGCCATTTTGTTATAAACAATAATTATTGGCCGTTTAATTTATATATTTTTTCATCTATGTATTATACTTTAAAACCCTGCACAGTTCGTTACCTATTATTGCAATGCACGCGTTAATGCGAACCCGCATTGTACGCGAAGCATCAGTCCGTGGGCTATCGTGTCGTGTCGTGTCGTGCACCACGCCAATGTGCCTATCATATTTTATTAATTAATTTAAATATATATAAATTATTGTTGTGACGGGCGCACTCGCCATTTTCGTTGATATATCTGATTAGTTTCCCGGTATATCTTCGGAATCCCAGGTCAAATGCCAATAAAACTAAAATGGGACCCATTTGGAAATTCCAACAAATAGAGAATTATTGAAATTGATTTATAAATAACGGAGTTCTGAGGTAACAGAGTTCTGCGGTGCCTTTTTTTGAAGCCGGTTAAAAACACTAAATGGAGAACAAATTTACACTTGAATTTGTTTTCTCTATTTAGTGTGTTTTAATTGGGTTTGAATACGTTATTTTAGTTATTTTTTTCAATCGTAATTTGTGTTTTGGTTTCGGCAAAATTAGTGATTCAATGACGTCAGCGGAGATACATATACCGGGTGCCTACGATATTACTAGAGAGTCTATAACTTCCTTGTAAAAAAATATATCGATTTAAAATTTTGGGAAGTTGTTTGGTTGACAGTATAATCTTTGTTATTATTAATAGATCACCTATATATTATTAGACATTTAGATCGCCCAGAAAATTCTAGGTCCAAAACATGTAGCATACCCTATACCTATCTTTCACAGTTTTCGAGAAAATGGCGGTTGAAAATGTTATATCAATGATTATTACTTCATTTTCACATAAAACAAATGAATGCAGGAACAAATCTGTTACGGTTATTTAAGTTTTTTTGGGGAGTTTCATTTGATAAACTCTTGAAAATTTCATTTCCGGTTGTACCGGAAGTACTACGAAAAGTACCTAATTTTTTTATTGTTTACCCTTTGTGACAGTGCAAGTGAACATTCAGTCGCCGATACCTCGGTTTAAACTATTAGGTTTAGGCAGTAGATAGCAGAAACAAAAAATATCCAGAAAGGTTAGTAGAATGTAAATTTAATGTTCAATACCGGGTGTTCCATTAAAAATATCGAAGTAATTTGAGCCTGAAAATCACTTTTCGTAGTACTTCCGGTAAAGCCGGAAATGATTTTTTTATGAATTTATGAAATTTTACGCCCCAAAAAACTTAAATAACCGTAGCAGATTTGTTCCTACATTCATTTGTTTTATGTGAAAATGAAGTAATTTATCATTGATATAACATTTTCAACCGCCATTTTCTCGAAAACTGTCAAATATAGGTATAGGGTATGCTACATGTTTTGATTCTAGAATTCTCTGGGCACTCTAAATTTCTAATAATATATAGGGTATTCTATTAAAAATAACAAAGTTTATACTGTTTCCGCTTAAACCGGAACAACTTACAACTCCCCAAAGTTTTAAATTGATATATTTTTTTACAAGGAAGTTATAGGCTGGCTAGTAATATCGTAGGCACCCGGTATATAAGGCTGCCTGTCGCGCGGGCTCAGAATGCGCGGACGATCGCGAGAAACAGCTAATGAAGAATCATATTGGTAAAGGTATTTTCATCGGAAATTTAATATTTTAAGAAATATTCGCAAAAAATGGCGGTTAAGGGGGCAACATTTAGTATGTTTATAAGGGCTTAAAAATTAAGCCATTAAATCTATTTCCAGATTTCCTGGAATTATTTTCTTATCTTACGGTTTTCCGCATTGTTTATTACCCAAAAACGCTGCAGTGCACTCTCACGATAAATAATATCGTTATTTAGAATTTGCTCTAGTTGACGAAACCAGCTCCTCATTAAGATACGAGAATGTATTATGTAGTGGACTAATTTCGTCACCGACGAATAAAAAGTAGGGAAGGATAGTTAACAGGTACTGGCATTAAATAAACTCTCTTATTTTTACTAAAATAATAGGGATAGAAAAGTAGAAAAGTGTGCACAACTCGAGCAAATAATATTGCTTCAGTAGTTTTGCAATTTTGTAGCTTACAATATGGCTCACGTCCGGTAGCAGCCAATTTATCTCTCTGAGCAAATATACTTGGGTCACTTAAACTAACTTCTAATTTACTAGCGCTCACACGTCCTGAATAGACACGCTACAAAATGATTGGAAAACACTAAAACATTATTCTTGAGTATGACCTAACATGTTACACAGTTTACATTTTATTACATGTTTATCACAATTGGCAAGGCCGTGATTACCTTTAAAATAAATTATGGTAATTGTTTCATCCACGGTTACAATCAAAATTGGAACATTAATATTGCATGTCTTATCTTTTGTAAGTTTACTTATCTATCGCCAGATGTCGAATTATTTTGCATTGTTCTGCTTCGGTTTCCGTTGAATTCGAAGACGAACTTAGCGATGACAACTTCGTCAGCACCATCTTTGTGTGTCAGAGGCCTTAGAACTATTTTTGTCATTCCCATATTAACGATTACATCACTATTTGCCCATAGAAGAATTTAGACAACTAAAGATATCCACGAATAAGGCACTGATATAAAATGACTTAATTTTCGCTTCATATAACCCTAAGACATGCCCCTAATCATGTAAAATGCCTAATTGTATGTATGTATGTATGTATATGGGTCGGAGTGTAGTGGAAGGTAGTGTTACACTCCCATTCCACCACAGCACTTAGGCCTCATTAGGCCCTTTATGCATTCCTCCTTTTTACTTGAGTACTTTTCTTCAAACCATCCTAATTATTACGGGTGGCCTGGTGGCAAAGTCTCTACAATTTGTATGTATGATAGTATGGTTCTGAGTTACCGAGATTAATTACTCTGGTCCTCATTACCATTTATCTGGGACCACGCGTCCGCGGCAGATGTGTTGAGTGTTCCCAGGTCTCGGGCAGACGCCACAGTCCGGGCCCAAGCCTGCCTAGGTCACCCATCCAAGTGCCACCAACGCCCGCCCAGCATAACTTTGAAGATCTTACCGGTCATGTCTAAGCGGCTAGGCAGTCCCATTCAGTCACCTTTGTCGCCTCTTACGACAGGTAGGAGGTACCCTGGGTCTATTCTACAATTGTGGCCCCGAACCCAGAGGGTGGAAAATGCCTAATTTTACATAACCATATTTTTATGGTATAATGCAGATAGTATAATAGATACTTTGAACGCATCAAACAGAATATTTCTATTCCCTCATAACAGTTATTTGTTTATTGTGATTAAAGCATCATGGAAGTATATAATTATATGAATGTGACCAGGTGGCTAGATATTTTTTTAATTAAGAGGAGGATTTACTTCTAAGAATCCGATGTTGGCAATAATGAAGAGTGGATTTTCCAGTACAAGAGAAAATATGTCAACATTATAAATACTATTGTTTATAGTTTTGTACTAGTTCTTGACTAAATAGTGTTATTATATTTGAATTAAATATCCTACAAATTTGGCAGGCGTATTGAGATCAAAATCTACTCGTTAACAGATGGCGTCTGACAAATTTGTAGGATGTTTAATTCAAATATACTACTTAGTCTAAAACTAGCAGGAAACTAAAAACAATAGTATTTATTATGTTATCACATGAGCTTTTCTTGCGATAATATACGAATATTTCACGAAATATTGAAAAATCCACTTTTCCATTTTTGCCAACATAGGATTCTTAGAAGTGCCTCTCTTAAACTAATTAAAAGTAAAATTGAGGTAGATGATTTGATTAATAAGTGGTGTTTACAATACAAATATCTTCCGGACCATTCACTAATAATATCAGATTGCTCTAATTTGTAATTAATTCAATTAATATGTTTCTGCCACACATAAAATGCTATATGGAAATAAGGTGCGGGAGAGAAACTCGATAAGCCTGTATTGAAATATATATATGTGCAAAATACACAAAGCCTTTCAGCGGAGAACTGTATTTTTAATCAAATGAAATATTAAATTTTGTGTGTATTAGGGAAACGTGACTCTTTGTACTTTAAACTTTTAAAAATATGTTTGCTCTTTAATATCTTGATGTAATTTTAATCTTTAATGTAACAGCATTTTGTTAAGAAATTAGCATTTTATTTTTAGAACCATATTTTTACTCTCAGGAATTTTATCATTTATAATTGGTTATTTTCCTCTCTTCTGCAGAAGATTTCTTATCAAGTTTATTATGTCAGTTTTTATAAGGAATTTTGATTCTTCTGATTCAATTTAACTTTAATGAAAAATTAAATTATATCTTTATATCGATACACTCAGTCCCAAAAAATGTGGCGCACAAGATTTTTTGGTTAGCTCAAAGTCCTCTAGCTTTTATATTGGTAAACCGATTTAAACATGTTTTGATTTGTGTGTCTAGCTTAAGTCATTGTCTATCTATCATTGGTGAAATGTAAGAAATTATTTATTTCCATCCAGCATTGAAAATAATGGGAGAAATTCAGCCAAATGCTTTTATATATTTTTTTGGAACACCCTTTCTATTAACCAATACCTACTCGAAGAAAAAACTTTTACAGTCCTGTTGAAATAGCTATTCTTAACAAACTTTTCATTTTTTATCATTATTATATTTGAATAATTTATGTTAGGTACAGCGTATTTACTGGATATTTTGCCTATATAGTACATTGTGCCATTATAGTACACCTCTAGCAACTTAAGACCTTCTTTTCTGCGTGGCATACTGGAAATGAAATTGAATATCCTCTGATGTGGTATATTATACCATTCTTCCGATAATGCATCAGCCATTTCTTGTTATGTTACTGGAGGCTTTTCGCGAGAACAAGTAAAATATATCTCGTTATTTTGAAAGATATCGTGTTAAAAATACAACAGTTGTGAAACAAATATTTTGCTTTACATTTTCCATTTATTATGTACATAAGAGATGTAATGAAACATAAAAATCCCAATAGTAAAAGTACCAAACAGCAGAAGTTGTATTATAGGCAGCCATTACTTTTATAGCTACCTCAATAACGTAATGAATAATGAAGTTGCTGTTTTGTTAATTACATTTTTTTCTCAAATAAAACTTATTTAAAATAAAATAAAATTCAAAGAATATTCTCAAATTGCCTGCCACCAGGTCAACCTTAGCAGACAAAAACTATTGTATTTAAATCCGGAGATCGGGGAAAGGGTCGTGCAGGGAAAGGATGTACGGCAATAATAGTACGGGGGTCCTCGGGGTCGAGATTGAACAATACTTGGTACCTACTTACTTGCTTTGGCGTGTACGGGCTCAGTGTGGAACACTGAGTAGTTGGATTCTTGAGCACGAGGAATTGAAATTCACTTGGTTCTTTAACGAGAGTCTACCAGTTGCTGATCCTACCTGACTGCGCCAGTTAAATGTCTGCACGGAACAATTGCCAAAAATAACTATTCACACTGGAACAACAGGGCAGCTGGCCATTTATATGAAATAAATGCAAGCATGCATTAATTTGATGCGCCGGTATTTTTGTGCCTTCATTCTGACACGTAGGTCAGGATTGGATTATGTTACGAAGTGTAAACAAGGTTAAAATAAATATAATTTATAAAGTATACAATGTCATAACTCGCGCTTACACTACCGGAAAAACCTTCTTTCAGAAGAACTCTCTGCGACAGTAGGGAGTCGCATGGAAGAGTGCGCTCAAAATTTAACATCTAAAATATAGGCAACCATGGATGTACAAAACTTTTGCTACGGCAACCTAATACTGTGGGTAGCGAGTAAAATAACCTTTCATTTAATTAAAAAATCGAATAAATAACTGATGAGGGTATATTAATAACGCTTGCTCACCTGTTTATACCTGGCAACTTCATGTCGAATAACAGATGAGTGTATATAATTCTAATACCGGATCTTAGATTATCACAAGTATGCGTGTATTTCCATTCTTTTAATTGAATGGTGTTACTAACTAACAAGTGACAAATCTTGTCAGTGTTAGTTATGCCTCGAAGACATTTACAACCCGTTTAACAACCCCGTGGGGTTTGACCGGTGCAAAACCAAACCCCTTGGTTTAAGAGCCAGAAAGCTTGCAGCATATGTTTTTGCGCATACTTCTAAGTAATGAGCATAGACTAAGCAAAGAGCATAGGGAGCGTAGACGAGAGTGGGCTGAACTAAATCGCATTTGGAGTCCATATTCCGCTTGTATAATTCTCATGGCTATGTTTTGGTATGGAGGAAATGATGGTAACTATACAATGGACAATTTAAGGTTCCTGCAACTGATTTTGGTGGAGGCTCAATCTGAGTTTGGGGTGGTATTTCTTTTTACAGCCGCACAGACTTGGTGGTGTTCGACAATGCTACAATGACTGCTGTAAGGTATCGAGATATGGTTATTGGATTAAATATTGTCACAAATGCTAGTACAATTGAAAATGGCATACTTGTAGATGATAATACCCGTAATGACCATGTCCAATTTGTCAATAAAAGACTGGAATTTCATGGTATTGACAGAATGGAGTGACCAGCCTATTCACGAGATATGAACTGCATACAAAATTTTTGAGCCGCAATGTCGAGGCAATTGAACACGGTCGAGCATCTTTTGGACACACTTGAGAATGGAGTCCGACAAGATCGGACACATTTGGCACCAAATTTATTAAAGGACTTGGACCAGAATACCCGAAAGGGTTAGGAGTTTTCTTCGTGTATTATTCGCGTATTATTATATTTTATTCGTGTGTCATTCGCGTACAAGGGTAACGATGGTTTTTACACGCCGAACATTGCAAATTGTCCAGACAACGTTTAATTCAAACCAAAAATGAAATTTGAGGACAAGGTTTTGATGTGGTGCGCTATTTATCAAGCAGAAATTGCAAGGCATTACGTCGGGTATTAGAGTGAGAGGCGAAGCTGATAGACCAGGGTAAGAAACAACAATTCCTTTATTTATATATAATCTGTTAATTGCTAGATTTAATGTGGCAATTGACAGATTTAATCTGGCAAGTGACATTTAATCTGATAATTGAGTTCCCGTTGAATGGTGACAAGTAACCTTAAATCAGTAATAGTAAGTGGATAGGGAACATTCCCATTTTTTTATTGCATAAGAATGTTCTACCACACCGAAAAATAAGATATGCAAAATATGACGCCTTAATTCCCAATAATTAAATTATTATGAATTATTAAAATCTCGCCTGCGAGCGAACCGTTTCAAACAGGGTTCAGGTCGTGGCGCCACAGGCTACAATTTACAAACGACGAGGAGACCGATTCGGTCGGCTACGGGAGATCGCCGCACTCGACCGCTTGCTTTCATACTTCATTCGGCGGCTTTCCGGCGCAACGGCTACCGAATATTGTAGCTTGTGACGTTACAGCTAGTTTCGGGCCGCTCCAATTTTATCACTGTTTAGATCCTTCATACTGATCGCGCGGCATTAGAAATCTTATTTTCTTTTGAAGTACACATTTTATTACAACGTTCGCTATGTTTTCTAGTATTATTTTTATATTTACAATTTTAGTCATGTTCCCTATTGTGGACTATATTTACGTTAATTTTACTAATAGTGAAATAAAGGTAAACAAATAATTTCTATTTTATATATTAGAGCAAATAGTACTCCAGACAAAGGAACTGTTAAATATATAAGCTTATTACTCAAATCATTTGGTGCAGCAGCGTTACCACTTTACAGTTAAATTTGTACTATTAAGGGCCGTAGATATACCGAGCCGGCACCCTATCACATTAATTATATGAAATCCACGCGAGCAGACGAAGGAATTGGGGGTAAGTGCTGGTTTTAGACATCCTTATCTCATAACTGTAACGGTTTCGGCAGCGTTTCCATTCAAATGTGTCGACGCCCTACCCTATATGAAATATTCTCTTCTACAGAACTTTTCACTTGTGTGTCGTGTGGTCAAAATCGGAAGTAGCGCGACACGCTCAACCTTCGACACGAAGGTATCAACAAAATAAGCATGAAACAACCAGTTTCTGGTCGTTTTTAATGGCTTACCAACACTATCGATCTATGAAGGTTCCAATGTAAAATAAATTAGGTAACGGAAGACATCCTAACAGATAATGCACATATTTATACATAAATTAAATAAAGCACATAATATTATGATAGAGTAGTGGCCGGTATTTTGAGTCTCAGTTAAATTTAATGGAGCGATAAATGATAAACTCCTAGGATATAATTGTTTCCACAAATGTATACAAGAAAATTATCGGTCGATTAAAATTAACTGATATTTAAAACACCGGCCCTAAGTTAGGTTATTATTTAAACAATCTCCTTTTCTTTTCGAATAATTATATGGCATTTATGTATGTAAGCCGATTTCAGTTTATCTATTTTCGATGTACAATTTAGGTTAGTTTAAAAGCGAAGCATTCTGAGTTTCGAACGTGGAATTTCATCTTACTCGTACCACGGTATCATTGTTCACATAGCAACATAACTAGAAAAAGAATAATCTGCTTTCTGTGCTTACTATGGTGTTTTCGCTTGATATACCAACTAGAGCAAAAAAATTGTGCGCCATTTTACAAAGAAAACCCGTACCAATTACTACAGAAGCGGTAAATCACATCACTATGCAATACAAAAGGATATTTAGTGTAAAATTGTATACCGCCACAATTTCTTGTGAATAGAACTAGGGTCTCCAGTCCGCGGCTTATCATATCGGTCGCTATCCCTCTTCAACTCATATAAATAATTTTATTTCCCTTCTCGTTCACTTAGAAGACACCTGCACGTACAAGCCGGCGATTTACTGGCATTACTGCTCAGTGGCGTATCATCATGCGCAACCAAGGTTAAGTGACTTCAAAATATGTCTTATTATGTCATATTAATATATGTGCAAAACTTTAATACAAAAAATTATTTAGTTTTGATGTATTTAAAATATATTGAAAAAAATTTGCATGCTGCGTGTACAACTTAGTGCTCAATTTAGCCAAAACAATTTAAAATTAAAGAGAGAAATAAATTGCTATTGCCCAGCAAGGACCACGGGGAGGTAAGAGCGCCCCTTGCCAGGATAGAACGTGATTAGGTTACTTATTATTAGTATAGGTAAAACTGTTAGTAAAATTTATAACAAATTAAGTCACCAATTTGCGGGATATGTTCTTATTTGCACATATATAGTTACAGTCACATTTGTATTTTTCACTGCCACTTATTAGTAGCACTCTCATCAGAAATTCATATCACAATACACTATATGAAAATAAGTCACTTTTACTACTGTCTTTATTTACATTTATTATGACTGGTTTAATGGGAGTATCCAGAGTATCCATCATAATATCGAGATCTCACATTCTTAATTCCACCTTCCTCACATGGTCTACACTTTTTTCCAGTTGGCCGGATTTACCTCTTTGATTGCGCCATTGAGAAGTTTTCTCACATCAGCTAACTTAAACGTTGTATTTTCTCTAGCAACTTTCCTTTTTATTTGCGCCCAAATAAGCTCAATTGGGTTCAGTTCGCAGTAATATGGAGACAAGCCAATTACCTCCATTCCTCTTGCTTTGGCCATTTCATGCACTACATATTTCTTGAAAGCTGGAAAATGTTGCCTTGCCAATGTTAACAATTCAGCTTTAAGTAGTGAATCGTCGTGTATAATCTTTCTTTCTTCCAGCCAGTCTTTAATTAGCCCTTTCCACCATGCTGTTGTGGGCAGCTGTTCTGTTCTACGAGAATGATAAGATTTTTGTTCTTTATTTTATTGCCTATTTTAGGATACTTGCGCGCGCCACTAAGCACCGCATTCCATTAGTTCGCATATCAAACGAAAGCACTTTAGTTACTCTGTGCTGTGCCTGAAGTTAAAACACGTTTTTGACGGCCGTACTCCGTAATTAGAAACCAAATAAATGCAACTCCGAAGAGGGTGAAATGCAAAAAATATAAAAAATATTGTATGCCGGCACATTTATCTCGAAACGCTATTAAAACCGCTATAAAAAATATTTTATAGAGTACTGAATTTCCTCTCAAAATGCCAGCGGTGGCATATATGTCTTTCTCCAGCACATAAGACGTGAGGGCGGCTGAAAGTTTAAATTTAACAACAAAAAAAGGTCATGAATATTGGGACTCGGTTTTGTGTTTAATTCGATAAAATTAATTCACATAGCCCCACTGTTGTATTTTGCTCTAGTGTGACCAATGTATTGAACGATTTTCGATTTTATAAAACGTTCATTTATTTTTAGAGATTATGGAGAAGGAATTGGAGGAAAATTTGTCCTATTATCACAACCATTTTTGTGTAATGTTGATTTTCTATAAATTTACTGTAGAGGGAGGGCTCCAGTACTTAATAATAAATAAATTAATAAAAATTTTAGTATTGATATACAACTTGAATAGTAGTAGTTCACATTTTTCAATTTAATTTTAATTAGATATATTTTTCTCTTGACGTAACCCGTTTTCGTTTTATTAAACTTCTATTTACCCTGTATTGTACATTAAAGTTCTGAATAATTAAGAACATTTCTTAATATGTAAAACTTTCTATAAGCAAAGATATTTTTCGTAAACTGAAAATTCAAAAAAAGCATTTGGACATAAATCTATATATTATAATGAATGATATTTTTCCAGCATAATATTGAAAGTTTATAACTGAGTAATTATCAGGATTACTGCCTAAAATTGGAGACCGATTAGCAGTTTTACACTTTTGTTCAAGATTTGGAGATGGACAAGACTTGGAAAACAAGAGAAATGAAAAATAGCCTTTTAGAGAAGTTGAAGCAAAACTGAAAGCTGAAGATAATACAGTTAAAAAGGACAAAAATGTCAAAATCTAGTTAAATAGTGGTCCAAGTAAACTAAAACCGACCCGTATAGTAGAAATTGGTTTGCTAAACTTTAAAAATAGTCAATTAGTGCAAGTTAGAACCAAGCAAGGTGGAGGAACTAGAAAAACTATAGTAAATCAAAATTTTACTAAGAATGAAATAATTCAGTTGAGAAAAGATTTATTTGTTCCTGGAGGAATGCCCAGAAAAAGGACATATTTCAGTATGTTACTCTGTCTGATTTTAAGTGCCAGGAAATTGAAAGCATGCAAACTGTAAGAGATATTTATCAGGATATTTAACAGGATTAACTAGACTCCGTTTTTGTATTACCACTGAAAAGAAAACTAAACCCAATACACAGATATCTGCAGAAAGTATGTGATATTGTGGACCAAGCCATTGAAATATATATTTCACAACAAATGTCCTTTCCGTCACATCATGGTAATTTGACATCTGATTCACAGACGAATAGTTTCACTGTTTCTAATGAAGAAGTATGTGATATTTTGGACAGAGCCATTGAAATCTCTATTTTACAACTAATGTCCTTTCCGTCAGATGATGATAATTTGACATCTGATTCACAAACGAATAGTTTCACTGTTTCTGATCAAGAAGTATGTGATATTGTGGACCAAGCCTTTGAAATATCTGTTTCACAACAAATGTCCTTTCCGTCAGATGTGATGATAATCTGACATCTGATTCACAAACGGGTACTGTTTCTGCCGAAAATTATGAATTATCCAGAGCCATTTATGAAGATGAGTTAAGTGGCATTTCCCAATATGTTGTTGTCTCATGGCTCATTTGATATACCTGACAGCGTGTAGTTTATCTACTACACTTAACGTTCCTTCAAATAAAATTGTGTAGTTACATAGAGGCAATATTTTAGAAGAGCGAATAGATGCTTTTATAGACTTAACATAAATTTTCTTATTGAAATTGAAATGTATCTTCCCAATGGTGACAAGGAGAGCGCTGTAGATTTTGAGTTTTTCTGTAGACTGTATCTTTGAGATTTAGGATGAATTTTATTTTTTAACAAGTAAATATTAGCAAAATTTCTATGATTTACAACCGGTTCTAATACAAATATTGGAAAAGAAATTTAAATCCCATATTCTGAAAAAGAGGGATTATCACGAACACAAGAAACTCACACGTGTGGATGTATTTTAGTACTCCATATAAATTATGACTTAATTTAACTGATTTAAAAACATATTGGGGTTCAAGTATTTGGATAATGGACATTTGAAGAAGAATATTTTGTTAGGTTTTTTTTATTTATTTCCTAATTGAAAATGCGACTTCAAAGTAAGTTAAACTCTTTAAACATATAAAATCTATTTATTGCAAGAACATATTTGGTCATATATATATATATATATATATATATATATATATATATATATATATATATATATATATATATATATATATATATATATATATATATATATGTCTATATATATATATATGTATATATATATGTATATATATATATATATATATATATATATATATATATATATATATATATATATATATATATATATGTCTATATATATATATATATGTATATATATATGTATATATATATATATATATATATATATATATATATATATATATATATATATATATATATATATATATATATATATATATATATATATATATATATATATATATATATATATATATATATATATATATATATATATATATATATATATATATATATATATATATATATATATATATATATATATATATATACATATATATATGTATATATATATATGTCTATATATATATATATATATATATATATATATATATATATATATATATATATATATATATATATATATATATATATATATATGTCTATGGCCAAATATGTTCTTGCAATAAATAGATTTTATATGTTTAAAGAGTTTAACCTACTTTGAAGTCGCATTTTCAATTAGGAAATAAATAAAAAAAACCTAACAAAATATTTGAGGTAACGTATCCAATGTTATGTGAGTCATAGCAATATTCGAAATCTTTCAATATCATTAATATCATTCTAGTAGAGTAGTAATTTGTATGCTTACCTGAATATCCATGAAGCAATATTGAATGTGGGATTTATCCAAAAATGAACCATTTCAATAACCATTATCTTTAAGAGTAGAGAGTAAATTCATCCAATACTGAGCTGTCTGTTTTCTTAAAATTTACCACCAAGCTTAAATTCCACCAAGTTGTGCTCTTATGGCCGAGTGCACCGTATGTTAATCCTGAATTAGGTTTAAGGCTCACTTATTTTGACACATTTGCATGCAAATATGTCAAACTAAGTCAGGCTTAAACTTAAATAAGTGAGTACTTATTTACGTTTAAGCCTGAAAAATAAGTGAGTACTCTCCAGAATTGGAATACATTTTATTAACTTCCAAACATAACAAGTTACAATTGTTTATAATAATAAATCACTACTGAACACTTTTAATTACTTGTTACTTCATCTTGTCTCTAAGAGTGTTTACAGTTTAAACTAGACTGCCTAATGTCGCGATCGGCTGGCCCTTATATACTATTTTCCATGTTCTGGAAGCTTCTAGATTATTCCATCCCATTTTAGATTGTTCTAACTTGTGCTATCTCATTCTAGATTATTCTGGGGTATCTCGAAGAGTTCTACAGGGGGTAGTCCACATGTTCTTGTACCACAACTATTCTAAAAGGGGCCAGGGGCGGTTACTCGAAAGTCTAGTCGGTTACTTGAAGTTCTAGGGGGTTGAGACTTCACCCTTGGGGGGCTGTATCTGGCATTCCCAGATGCGATGTTGTCACATCGTCGGGTGAGGTGTTGGCAGATTGTGAATATTTTATGTAGATCTAGATAATTTTCAGTACATCGTGGACTGAAAAGTACACCATTTTGCTCTCAAAAGAACACCTGCATATGGTCAAAGAATGTGTTTTCCGTTGCCATATCGGTTCGAATTATTTGTGGGGTCCGATGTAAATAATCAACAATACCAATAAAATTATTAGTTGAATCAGCTGTTAACCAAATAATATTTCTCAAATCCGTCAATTCAACCACTTATAGCTATTCCATAAGGTTTCAATTTATCGTAACCATCAATGTGCCACAAATAGTTTGGGCCTTTATTATAATATTGTCTTCTCCTCAATCGACATCGTCTTACAGCTACTTAACGCTAATCGTACAGTATGCTGTGTAGGCACTAAACCAGCTTGTAAACATTTTAAATGCATCCATTTATAACCATGAGGCCTGATCTAGATAGTTCATTCTCCAAAAATAAAAATACATCTTCGTAATTTTAAAATTATCTCCGTCTCTGCAAATTGTTCTTCCTCAGATATCGTTTTAATACCACTAATACATATATCATGGTGAGGTTCTAAGAATGCTAATATTTCTGCTTGATGCATACTTAGCAGGAATTACTCAAAAATGAGATTCTCTACATTATTCATAGTTGTTTTGTAAATTGTTTTGTATTCTTTATCACACTTTATTTACTTTGTTCTGAATCACGATATTTAAAATTCGAGAAAGCAAAGTTATCGTATCGGCAATTTATATAGAAATCTGTCGTTTGACTGAATAAATCTGTCAATTGTCAGATTAAATCTGTCAATTGCCAGATTAAATCGTTAATTTGCCAGATTAAATATAAATAAAATGATAAAATTAAATCTAGCAATTGACAGATTATTTCTGTCAATTGACAGATTAAATCTGGCAATTGAAGGAATTACTGTTTCTTACCCTGGTCTATATACGCCGCCGTAGGTTCAGACTAGTTGAATGGCGATTAACTTATTATCGAATTTGTATAGTGACATAACACAAATGTGCATAATTTGAGCGGTAGATGTGATCTAAAACGTATTGTGTGCTTGTTGACATGTAAAATGTAGGTATACCCGAAGGAAGTTGGATAAACATTTATGTGTAATTAGTAGACCCTTAATAATTTAGTTATGCTATTTAATTACCAGTTAAATGCAAAATACGTATACCTATGTAGGCTTTGTTTTCATGCTTCAGTGAAGCTGCAAATGAAACTTAATAGAGGGAGATATTATACTTCCTAAATAACAAAAGCATCATCGTGGTTTTGAATTTTACTCAAAACAACATTTATACTTCTTATTGGAGTGAAATATGTTATATTCCATGCAAAAGACGGTACTAGAGTTTTCCTGAAATATTAACCTTTTGTGTTCGAAAAATTTAAACTTAAAATTAAACTGTTATGTTTGTTTTTATGTTTTTCTAATAAAGAAATAAACTTTTGTGTTTGAAAAATTCAATAGTGTTACCAAAAAGATAAAATAATTTCGTCATAAGCGTCGCAATCAGTTACTGTTTGCTCTCCCATTTGCAGATACATAAAGACTTTAAAAATTTGGTTATGCTTAGTAAATCTTTGCTCTAACTGCCCAATGAAATGATCAATGAATGGAAGATAAATGGCAATCCTAAAATAGTCCACTACTGATGTTTCTGAAGTTTGTGATATGGCAGGGCTTCTATAGGTCTCCCTTTTACTTGATTTTTCCAGTGTTTCTCTTAATGCCTCTCTTAATATTGCGCGAAATTTTCCATCATTTGCAGAACTATCGTCTATTTTCAGTTCTCCAGAATCTCGATGTCCTCTAAGAAACACTTCCTCTCTTTTGCCTTTTTCCAGTTATCCATTTTTGTTTTTACCAAAGCACCTAATGTCTGGCTATTAACTCCTCCTGTTGTTGCGAAAAATACACAAAATTTGCAGAGTGGAATTTCTCCTTTTTTTTTTTGGAGTAGGAGAGCCAATTATAGTCTCTAAGCCACTTATGCTGAACCGAAGTTTTACACACTTAAACAATTCAAAATCGTGCCAGTCGTCAGTCGTCCACGACAATCACCACTAAGCGAGCAGGGAGTAAAAACTGAACACTATGTTTACTAACTATAAGCAAAATATAACGTGATCAGGTGGTCTGGTGGGTCGCTTCCATCGGTTGCGGTGCCGGGATGCTGGTGGTGGCCTCCCTGCCTCGCTTAGATTGAGCTATTTTCGCAAATTTAGCTACTTTGAACGTTCTCCGCGCGGGAAGAAATATGCCACCCTACTTATAGGGAATATGGCTATGAATGAAGAATTAACTATGTTTAATTTGTATTAGCGGACATTTTCAAGTTAATACCATTAACTGAAAATGTCATCTGTTTTGGCTATTTTTTTTATTATCAACTTGGATCTTCTGGGGGACGCTTTATCCCCCTTGTCCCCCCGTGGGTACGTGCTTGTAATTATTTTATGAAAAACATTCCTAACTTTTTCGCTTACGTATATTGTGTCCATTTTGAAAGTGACTGTTTTGCTCAGCCTACAGTTTAAAACATTGTATGGGTTGTGATAATGTGACATAAAATAATTTAAAAAAATACTGCATATTGTTTGAATTGCTTGTATTCTTTATAATGCAACCACGGCATAGTGCCATGAAAGCAACCAAGTATAAGAATAGTATAATGGAATTAACATATTTTTCGTATGAAGATATTTAAGCCATATAGAAAAAGCATTGTTTCCAAGTTACCAATTCAAAGTTCTTTATAAATTTCACAAACTTTAAAGCTGAATCAGTTATTGCCGCAAATATATTTTAAATGGGCGCTACCTGAGAGTTTATTACTCAACCTATGTCATCGATGCGCAAGAAGTTTCTCCTTGTGCCACGATCAGCAACTTGCAAAAACATCCCCAGCTTTCTATATGACGAGAATTATATGAAAGATGACGACGCCAGAGACCTTGATAAACAATTGAATGGGATGACGATGGTGAAACTGACCTGTCTGAATAATACCTGAACAATAGAAACTAGATTTGTTCTGGATTAGCCCTACCGGGGACACTACATTCGACAAAACGGGTCACCAACCATAGATCTCAGGTGGTGTGAAAACGAATTCAAATAAAATTAATAATATTTAATATAAAGAATTTCATATAACAGCACAATTCAATAGAATATCACCTAAACAATAATTATTTATGCGCGGACCGGTAATTGACGCTTTGTAGAGCAACGCTTTAATAAAAAAAATCACCACTGCCGCTGAGTAGCAACAAAAAAGGCCACAAACACTTAAACGTTATTTTACTCGTAAACATTGGCGATTAGTTAAAAAATTCTTAGGACACATTCACGTAAGCCTTCTGTTAGTTTTTCACCATGAAATGTGATTTTTTGAAAATTTCATACCAACCCTTAATTTTTGCGTGCTCTATCTCGGGCACTCTTTGTCGCAAATAAACAAGTAAAGGATCTAGTAAGATATGTAAAATTTGGTGATATTACAGATAGTTCATTTTTCGCAAATTCGAAATTATCAGTTTTTGTTTTTATTTTTTATATAATTTTTAATTTTTCTGAGACATGATCTTTCACTCCTGATAAAAAGACATACTTTAGTATCTATTTTTCCAGCTTTTCCTGTAAAATGTAATGCATCTACAGTATTTGCTATAAGTACTTATATCTATATTTTCTACTTGAAGTTCCCTTCCATAGAACTGACCTTTTAAATGGTTACAATTTTCACAAATCAAATTCATAGAAGTTTGCTTTTGGTATTCTTGAATTTGTTCAATACTCAAATTGTCATAGTCACGGTGGTATCAAGACTGGCATTTATTACACTATATTTTACACACATTTGATTTTATATGTACGGAGCACTTTTTGCACACATACTCTCGGACTCGTCATTTAAAAGGCTTAGGTGGAATGGAAATACATGACGACATTTGCGATATATTTGACTATTTGTTTTGATATTTTTAAAGACCTCCAACTCACATAAATGGCGTTAACACTCAGAAAGCGGGGCGGTGCACTATTTTTCATTTCCCAATCTTCGAGCGTCACCCTCTCGAGGTCGCAAACTCAGGTGTCTAGGGACCGTCAGGTGTCTACCATTCCGCCAAATTTCATCTTTCTCTAACATTTTCCGACAAACTCTCTTTTTTCATACCCATTGACTGGGCTACTCGTATAACCTGTGTGTATTTGTTCTGGCAGTAGATTTCAACACCGACTTATTCTGAAGTCAAAGTGTAACTTAATTATTCTCTAATGGAATTACTGATATAGTAAATCCATCACCGTGTCCCAAAATTGAGGATAAACAAGAATTAATATTCTCATGAGCAAGGCATTAGCATTAATTAGCCACGTACAATCGTACATATCTTTAATTCCCCATCGTGACTTGTGATAATGTGTAGATACGAGTATATTATAATCTGCAATATTAGGGTCCTTTTATGGACAGTTTGGATTATATATAATGAAACCTAAATTTCTGTAGCCATGTTATTATTTGACCATTAATATTCAGTACATGATTATACCAACGATGCTCGGAATGGTAAAAATCCATTTATGTAATATCTAATTGTTTTGATTCCTTAAATATTACTAATAATATGTCATTATACGTGTTCTAGTACGTCAATCGGCTATAGTTGTGTAACTTTTGGATTGGGAACACACCTCTGAAGACCACCGGAGACGATTTAAACTATGTTGCAATCGTCTCCGGATGATGCCAAATTGGTGGGCGATACGCGCGTCGAGCGAAGTATAAGTGCTTTGGTCTTCGTGGAAACTCAGTCGTCGTCGT
>CAXKVY010018514.1:112500-170000 GCA_964058915.1 Tetropium fuscum | reverse complement strand
AACTAAAGCTCAGAAATTTAAGTTGAAATTATAGTCTTCAAAAAAAGTTTCACGAAATTCGTTTTTAAAAAATAGAGGTTTTGGCGAGCAATTGAAAATAAATGATTTTATTTGCTTCATTTAAGTGTTGTTTTAAATTTTTGAAGTAGTGTGCAGATAGATGCCTGTAAATTTATTAATTTGATAAGTCAAAAGGGATATCCTGTGAAATTTATTATCATTTCATAAACCATGGTGAAGCTTATTTTATTATCTATATTATTTTAACGCTGGGTCTTTAAATGCTATTGCCAATATTTTCCAAGTTAGCAAAAGTTGCATATTTAAATTAAAAAGAAAATTGTTGCAATGTGAGAATTTACTATACCATCATGGGGAATGAGGTGCAATGAGAAGAAATGATGATGATGAAATGATAAATTTGTTAAGATGAAACCCCTTTGATGTGGCTGCAACAGCTTGTCATGGTATGCAGTTTCCTGGTTCCTTGTGGATAGTTAAACTATCCAGAGCAATAATAGTTATTTGTGTGTTAAGAGCGCAAAGTACTGCATTGCCGCTTGCGAAAGAAATTTACCGCGCGATGCGAAGCGGAGCGCGGTATTCAAAAGCGGCAATGGCAGTTTGTGCTCGTAATACATACAACATATTTTCTACAATCGCTTAATACAGTGTATTCTTATGTGTATTTGACATATGTTTATATATGAACCGATTTTTATTTTAGCTACATTTTGTTAGCTAGATTTTTTTTGTTAGCTACATTTCTCATGTGTCATTTTTGACTGACAAGCGCCTGCTAAGGAATTTATAATAAAGAAGCGAGCGGGAATTGACACTATTGCCGCTTTAAAGCGACAATTATGTACCAAAATTTTCTTATAAGCCTATTCTGTGAGCTTGCAATGAAAATAATGTGATTTTAACAAAAAATGCATATTTTCATTTCAATCTCACAGAACAGGCTTATCAGAAAATTTGGGACAAAAAACTTATATTGTAATTATCACTATTACAATAGCTATTCACTAGCACCTAATTTGATAATAAGATCTTATGTAACTTTTTAATTTTTTTTTACTTAACCAAAGTAAATGCATCTATTTACCTTTCACTCTACAAAATCCCAGCCTTAATATAGTATATTAAGGATTAAGAACGGTAAGGCTAATTTACAGTTCGAAGCCTATATTTGGATCTAATTTTATCTGAGAACGATATAATCCTTAACGTTGGTGATGCATATACTATTTTTTGCACGATTTCCATAAATGAATACGAGGTTATACACTATTATATAAAAAAAGAAATAAGTGCATTTAATCTCCACAATATAGAGATAAAAGTAAGAAAATAAATTGCAAACATTTTAGAAATTGATTTTGATTGAATGATTTTCTGATTTTTGAAAAATGGCGCCGTCAGAAAGAAATCATTTAATGCGGGCGTAAAAACAATTATGGAATTATATTGATTTGTTAAAAACAAATGAAAAATCATTAATTTAATGTTGTAAACAATCATTTAACCTCAAATTTTTGTAATCGCATTTATCGAACAAAATCCTTCTAACTCACCATACACAGCAGGTTAACTTATGAAATCAATTAACTAATGAACAACCACTTTCAAATAAGACAGATAAATGCAAGTTGTAATGTAAAATGAAATTACACCTTTAAATTTTAAACATGTACAATTACATCCACGTTAAGAGTCTTGACAGAAATATTACTAGATTCTAGTGATTTCTCTAGTATTATATAATGAGTTGCCTACCTAGTAACTGTATAAAATATAGTCACGTGGTTTAAAAACATTAATGAAGACCCGTCATTTAACATATGTTTTATCGTTGATTTTTATTAAGAAATGATTGCTCTTGGATTAATGGAGGAAACAAAATGATTGCTCTTGGATTAGTTTATAATAATTATTTATAATGTCTAAAATAATGCATAATGGCAATAAAAACAAAATTAAATATATTGGGAATGTAACTCGATATAATACAATATTTTCTTAAGATATTGATACTTTTCCGTATCCGGACGTTGATCCAAATATTGTATATTTCATAGAAGCTTTATATTTTACAAAGGCCTTCTTGCGGTGTTATTAGATTTTATTAAATTTATATAGCATCGACTATATAAGGTCTTCTTTCGATGTTATGAGATTTTATTAAATTTATATACCTACTCATTTAATTAAACTGAATCTTATGAGGGCTTCGAAGCAAAAACGTAATAACCTTATGTTTTTCCGAGAGAATTAATTTATATCAGTACTTCTGATAAACAATATTAAATCCTATTTATATTGGTCACTAGATCATTAGAATATATTTATATACTCTTATTTTTAGAACCTTGTGATACACTTATGGTAATTTACTTGTTATGAACTGTATATCTGTATAATCACATATTTTTAATATACCTATAACTGTAGACTGGAGGGATAATTGACAACCTCTAAGTGGAGTGAAGTGATCGAACGATCGAGCGCATGAACTGTTTGATTATACGATGATCTAATATTATCGAAATTTTATTCGATGTTATTTTCGAAATATCCATTTCAAACTCTTTACAGCGACATAGATTAAAATCGGAATAAAACAGTTACCTAAACTCAATGCGTATTAAGTTTTAAGCTAAATGCTGGTCAGAGCAATTTATCTGCATCGAGAAGAATTTCTGATAATTAGAGTATCACTTTCACCACTACCAGAATTTCCAAAAACATAATATTATATCTCATTAATCTGTATTAGGACCTTCTCTATTTACTATTTACACGATATATACAGTGTCCGCTATTTGTTTTAGGAAACACCTTAATAATTTCTAAATGCCGAAAAAAAATGTGACCACATTAACTAAATAAACTAAAATGATTTTTTTTCAAAATATTATATTAGAAAATTCCAAGTTTGGTATAAAAAAAAATCCAAAGGTCTGCAAAAATTCCAAAGGTTAGCCAAAAATCAGAATACCATTACTTACCAGCTGGTAATGAAAACTCAAGTATCTTATGTAAGTAATTCCCTTAACGTTCTAGACCGGTAAGTACATCGAATTGAATTAGAATGTTTTTTTTAATTCAGTTAAAATTTAATTGAATTAAATGAAAGAGGCATTTTTAAATCTATTTATTGGTGTTAAAATTAAATGTGCAGTGTGTACAATTACTTACAGACATTGGAACAGTACATGTTTTTTCAATTTCGGTTTCAGTTATATTTCTATTTAACCTAATTTTTAACTTCACATAAAAAATAAATACGTATGTATAACTTCGTATTCATTTATTGCAATCGTGCAAAAAATAGTATAAGCATCACCAACGTTAAGGGTTACACCGTTCTCAGATAAAATTAGATCCAAACATTGGCTTCGAACGGTAAATTAGCCTTACCGTTCTTAATCCTTAATATACTATATTAAAGGATTACTAGATTACTAGGGCAAACTAGATGTCTCGCCGGTAGACCGAAGTTTTCACAGACGGTCGAAACGTATTCCGCCTCGGCTTGCTTTTGATAAACCTTACGCCATACAAACTAATGGTGAAGATGAGACCACTCTTGATGGTGTATACTATGTCTTCACGGGAGGGTGGAAACGAGTAGTATGTGAAAGTCTCAGATTTCAATGTATGTGGATTATGGATAAGAATACCGGTGTAATACAAATAGAACTGACAGGCATAGTTATAGTGGCGGCAGATTGCTCGTAGACAAATATCCGGCAAAACAGCCAGCATATATACAGATGATAAACAATCACTGGCCCTGAAAAATTATAAAATAAGTAAATAATCAATATGGGAATATCCCCAACGATTGCGAGCCTGCCAGATGTACAACATCTCCCTATGTTAGGTTTAAATTAGCAATTGCAGCGATATGATCGAAGAAAACACCCAAACAAGTGATGGATGAAGTACAAATGGCCCAATGGGGTTTGGGTGCTGCATTTTTTGAGCCGCACTCCGATTACAGATTACAAATTGTACAAGCATATGTACTTCCAGCATGATGGTGCCCCCATTCATAATGCAAGGATAGTTAGTAATTGCCGCAACGAGTTCCCCAGCCTTCAAGCCTCAATAAGTTTTTCCAAACCTGTGCAATTTTGAAGTTACTCAGTCAATAAATTGGACGAAATGGTCCTCTGATTGAGTAGCCTCCAGGGTCACCAGATCTTTTTTTTTAGTGTACAAAAATATTGTCTGCAAAACTGGGCCGCGAAACATTTCTAGAAAGAATAAGATTAACGAGCCGATAAATTTTCAATTATTAAAATAGGCAAAGAAATGAAATAGTTGTTAAGGGTGATCTAGTGGAGAAAGATATAATTTAACCGATCTGATTTGTTGTTGCCTATTTGCTTACCTCCTAAACAATTTTGTACTAATGAATTTGCTAGTAATGTGAGATTTAATTTTGAATTTTCTAGGTTCAGCTGTTTGAACTGGGCGTTAAAGACAGAGAGTCCTCTTACGGGTGGCATTAAAAAATTTATAAAATTTGCCTGTTTTGTATTTATTCAATCATTTCTTGCTGGCAGTTTTTCATGTTTCGTTGTGACTTTGAAGCTGAATTCTCTTGTAATTATTATGGCAGACTTAAACGAAGTATAAATTTATTACATAATACCGATTACTTACCTGAAGTGTTAAAATGCGGTTACAATATATGGCACATACATCAAATTTTGTCAAGCGTAATGCAATTTACCGATTTTCGCCGCCGTAGTCACTACTGTACTCGTAACGCGTAACCTCTTCTTCTGGGTTTGGCTTTGTATTTGAGTGGCTCTGGACTACAAATTGTAGTGTGAGGTTTGTTAAGAGTCTGGTTACTTGTAGCTTTCTTCCGTTGGATGTACTTCGTGCTTTTTTGGAACTCTCTCGAGCTTTAAAAGAAGGCTCAACTACCTCTTGTAAACGGTAGGGACTGCAGAATAATTCTTCATGCAGTAGTAAAATGCAGCAACAAATTAGTTGTGTAGTTGTCGGATGAGTGACCCACGATTGGAAATGTAATAATGGCAAGTTGAAGTTTGCGATATGCAGCAACGCTGATCGCAGTTGGGAACGTGGTTGGGTGACCCACGTTTAGTTTAGCTTTTACTTTATAATAAACGGATATATTCGTCTTCTGGTAATGGTGACAGAGACTGGGTGAACTCTAGGCCAATGGAGGCGCGCAATACGCCTGGTCTCGCAATAAGCAGAATTTTGACTGAAAGTTTAAATTCCTTTTCGTAGCCGACTACGAAGTCGATTGTTAGGTGCTTCTCGTCTTCTAGAACCTTCGATCGTAGGTTGGCTAGGATAGAGACAACTTCTCGTGGAGAGCGAACAGCAGGTCCTGTGAAGCTGAGTCTACGGGAGGACGTGTGAGTAGTCTATTTCTCGTGATCTGAGAACTGATGCGTTGTGAAGTCTTGTTGGCGTTTTTGTCCTAGTTTGGGAGGCTGTGATAGAATGTCGGAATGCACGCCTTCTTCGAGAGGTACCTACAGGCGTACAAGGCCATTGTAACGGTCAAAAGTGTGTCACGCCCTGGACTCGAAACGCTGATTTGGTATAGTTAGGAATCCGGATATAGCGGATTCCTATAAATTTGTGTGCCAGGGCACCTCGCGCAAAATTTATTAATTAGGAAGGGTCGACGAATTAGCTAGTCATATAATGCAAAAAACCTAAAGCAATTTTTTTCAAAATTAGCGAATTTATCACTAGGACGTGCAGTTTCCGAAATATGAGCGAAAAATCGAAAAATGTAGCACCTTCACCTTCCTTCAAATGCGCCTATACCCACCCCTTTACCCACCCCGTTTAGTATGTTCACCTCCTAACTAGTCCAATCAAAAAAGTCAAAAATTGTGTACGTTTCATTGCTGTCTATACCCCCCCCCCCTTTGAGCATACATTGATTTGGCCATCTTAAATTAGTACATAAATATAAGGCAATCTCGCATAAAAATAAAAAGGCGAAAACGTTCATAAATTGTCGGAGAAAATACCTAAGACGGGTTACCTTCTGATCAACCCAAAGCTTGTGACATAGCTGTGAATGAAGGCGGAGGTGATAATACCGTTAATGTATCGAAATGAATACGAAATAACTTTGTATACTTATCTAAAGATTTATGACGATTTTTTAGTTTATACGTGAATATGTACTAATCATATTTTATTGGAGTATACGTATACAGTGACTTGCTATGTTGATCTGATATTTTAAACATAATATGGCTGTCAGTATACACCTATTGCACGGAAATTAAAATCTATGGGGATCTTTTGAAGAGCTGACTTCATTATATGAGATAATAAGCTGAACATCAATATCGCTGTGTGCTAAATAATTAAGCTAAATAATAATGTAATTTATGTGCTTTAACATATAACATTAAATAATCAATAATTATTAATTAATATTATATTCGACCAACGCAATGTTTTACCACAAACAATAGTTATCACGTATACGTTGTTTTAATTAACATAGGTGATGAACTCTGAACCTATACAAACAGCTATGGTCAAATTTGAATGAACTTTTTTTGTATAGTAGGTTGGTTCCTAGATACTTTCATTGTGCTCGTTATTTTTGAGAAAAATTAAATTTTTGTTTTATACCTTCTACTTTCCTTAACATTCTCATTCTTGGTTCACTTCATTATCTCTGTTATTAGAGGAGATTCTGATATAAATGACACAACACAATTGATGGATACAATATTGCTATAATATGTTAATATCGTATATGCACTCCTCTACTTCGAATTACCTCATTCATGCGCACCTGGGTATGCTACAGATTAAGTTTTCAATAATATCCTGGGAAATATTCTCCCATTCTGCTATAAATGTTTCCACCAGGTGATTTTGGTAAACAGGTGTGGGTGTACAACTTCGGACCATTCTTTTAGGAGCATAGTAGCAATAGTGGCTATATGGGATGGAAATCAGGACTGAAAAGTGGCCTTTCGTAAGTAGCATTTATGTAGCCGATACCTGCGGGGAGGAGCATTATCTTGCATGACAAACTATGCGTCCGCTGAAGCAGATTCCTCCCCAAAATTTTACAGAACCTCTACCAAACGGGACTTTGGGAAAGATTCTACAACTCCTGCCCAGCAAATATATCACGAGAATTGGTACTAACCTACGTTTTATCTCAGATTAATATATTATTCCAATCATTAACAGCCCAATGTTGATAATTTCTAGAAAAAAATGCAATAACGCAATATTGGAAGTTTATGTTCTGGTGAGCACTGGAAATAAAAATACTTGCGTTTTTACTGTATATTCCATTAATAGAGATGACAAAATGACAACTATGATGATGATGAAATATTATATATAGAAAGCGTACCTTTTTAGGAATGGTGCAGATTAATGAAGTACCACTATGTCTCAATAAAAATCAAATATCAATAATCTAAGCAACACATATACTTACACTCTAAAGATTCATTTCAAAATTTTAAAATCCTGCTTGAAGAACTGTTGGTAATATACCTAGTTTGTTAGATTCCGCAAGATTCATGGTGCAAATTATTCGCAAAATTTCAGGATTTTTATTATATATTTTTAAGTAAGTTGTATATGTTAACACTATAAAAAGTAACGTTATAGAATATAGATAAGCTTAATTTCATACATAAATGAAAACCGTGTAGCTTAACAGTAATAAGATCTAAAGTGTATTCACAACCAAGAGTCACCAGTTGGCAATGTTTCATCTTCTGATTATAGTGAATGTTAAATTTAATTTTAATTAAATTATCAATAAATCAAAGCTCTGTTTATTGTCATATTTTAGATTCGTTAGTGCGGTCCTGGCAATACTACTGTTCACGTGGATGCCTAATGTATTTATTATGTTAGTGACTCTTGGTTGTGATTACACTTTAGATTTTTAAATAAAAGTTTTAATAGTATTGTGAAACGTCAACAGAAAAAAGTTTCTTAATTTTTATTTAACTTTTAAACGACAGTTTACTCTTCCGTTTATGTAAGTTTTGTTATTAATAATTATTTACAATATTAACAATATTGTAAAAAAATATTGTAATGTATTGAGATAGGCAATAAACCTAGTTGAAAACAACAATAAAAACACAGTGTTCTTTATATAACAGCCCTTCAATTTGTGACTGCATTCTCAATACTGATTTTTTTTTACTTCACTACTAAGTCATGACCTCCCTTTGCCTTTAGTTTAACCACATGAAACACCGGCTTAATTGGTAACTTACCGATTGCGCAATTCTTAAATAGTATTAAATATATGCTTAAAGAGTTAGGCCTAGGCATACCCAAGTTTAATATGGAAACGTATCGATTCAACACTAAATGTTACTACATTAATGTTAAATACTTTATTTGATGAAAGTGTCTCATTAAGGTACGAAAATGTATTGTGTAATGGAATAATTTTGTCATCGACAAGTGGCCAAAGATAAATAGATTGGTATTGGTGATGAATAA
Source organism: Tetropium fuscum (assembly GCA_964058915.1). Taxonomy (NCBI): domain Eukaryota; kingdom Metazoa; phylum Arthropoda; class Insecta; order Coleoptera; family Cerambycidae; genus Tetropium; species Tetropium fuscum. The sequence continues at coordinate 161,480 of CAXKVY010018514.1, read as the reverse complement.
ACTCGCGATAATCTGTACATAGGTCAAGGTCATAACTATTTTCCTTACTAAAATACTAGGAATAGAAAAGTGTGAACAACTCAAGGAAATAATGTTAAGTTTCAGTCGTTTTGCAATTTTATAGCTTACAAAATAGCTCACGTTCGGATGGCAGCCAATCTATTTCTCTGAACAAATTTACTTGATTAATGTAAACTAAGTACTAATTTACTAGGGATTAATCGTCCTGAATGGATATGCTACAAAATGATCGGGAAACTTGAGCTTTATTCTGGAGTGTGAACTATCATGTTGTACAGTTTAAATTTTATTATAGGTTTATTAGAATCGGTAAGGCGGTGTTACAATAAATATCGGCATTTACATTAATAAATTATGGTAAATGTTTCATTCGCGGTTGCACTCAAAGTTGGAACATTAACTTCGCATGTTTCATCTTTTGTAAGTTTATTCATCTATCTCCAGATATCCAATTATTTTGCTTTGCTCTGCTCTGGTTTCCGTTGAACTCGAAAACTAACTCGGCGAGAACGACTAACGCTATTTACGTCAGCCAGAAGCCTTTGATTCCTTTTTGTTTTTCCCATATTAAGGATCACATCTCATAAAATGCACACAAAATAATTTACACAATTAAAGCTATCCACTAATAAGACAATTAGTCTATCCCACTTCAGTAACGAAACATTTTTATTCCCCCTCAATATAATACTAGGACAACTGCCCGGGTACCAGATCGTTAATAATGCCAATAACACAATGCCTAATGATTCTACATAGCCATATCTCATATTCATTTTGTTTTTACGCCTAAACGCCATACTGCTTCTTATCGTACATTTATAATGGAGTATTTTTTATTGTATAATATATGTGTATAATATATTTAACACCTATAATATATTTACGTAGGATCATCTATGAATATTTCGTTGCATTAATTGTGCAGTTATCACTTTTGAATTAACAGAATATCTATTTTTATTAAAATATTTATATCTACCTACATGTGATGTAAATTTATTAATTTGATATATTTATTTTTGTTATTTTTTTTTAGTTTGGTGCAGTCGTAGATACTGATAGGGTAAGTAAAATATATTATAATCTTATATTATTTAAGGTCGGTCTGTTTCCTCAATTAAGACCAAATCTCATTATCTATGTCAGTAAATGATATTTGTTTTCAACTGGAAATTTTTCAGAACTTCAGAACATGTACTCATTTGTCAATTAGTTGGAATATGTTCATATCCCCTTTAAAGAATATTTGCGACAGGCAACGTTGTCGTTGACGGGGCTTGTCACAAATAAGGACAACAACTTACAGACAGTTTTCCAAAAACGTGAGCAAATATTCGCAAGGTGAAGGTAACAGAAAATATCAGGTTGTTTCTATTCATCACCAATACGTGGGACAAATATAAAAAGTATTACTTAAATAATTGAATTTTATTAAATGCCCGCCAGCTATGAAATAATGTTTCACTGTTTATATACTGTAGAATTGTAGGCTGTACATAATCACGATATGGATATGCTGTGACCACAAAATATTTGGCGTTACTTCTAGAAGTAACAACGAACCCTCTGTATCTATCTGCTCATATATATTTGTCAGATGTCAAATCATGATATGTGATAGTGATACATGATTTAAAATCAGGAAAGGAATCGTGTCCACTTTCTTGAAATCCGGATCCTGGAAGTTCCTTTAACTCCACAATTATATGAAATAGGGATATTTCGAGAAGAAAGCTCGGAGGAAATCCTTTTGGTCACCAGGGGCGCTTGCTATTAAGTCAAGTAAAGAAAAATAATTAGATTAGAAACAAGATCCATTTGACATAAACCATATATTCTATGGTACATTTTACCTTGCATCAAATGAAGTAGATCTATTTTTTATCTGTTTTATGTCGTGAAGTGGTAATGACGAATCCAATCCACCTCCAAAGCCCTCCGGGTCATGGTTAAAAACTTATGCTTAATTTTTCGGACTTTTTTGAACTTTTGTCAATTTTCGCCACCAAGGACCTGTGGTATGACATAAGTCACTATGTATACTTACTAAATCTGCAACGATATGGTTTAGTTATCCAAAATTGTTCCTAAGATACAGATAAAATTTCCAAAAAAAAAGGAAATTTTAGTTTTCTTTAAGTTTTTGTCAATGTTGACCACAAAGGATCCATTATTCGCCAAAAGTCATCATATACGACATTACACACTAAATTTGCACTAAATTTGCAAGAAAACGTGACCAATTTGGTCTATTGTAGACCTGATAGATCCTGAGGTACAACTATTAAAAGTTGTTGAGGTAAGTAAGCAAATATTAGAAGGGTTTGTAAATTGTATATATTTTTTTAAAATATTTAAAATGTATGTAGTAATATGAAACACCTCAGTGTATATAATGTACAGTACAGTAATAGGTCTACATTTACGAAAACTTAATAAAAACTAAAATTTCCTCTTTTTTTTGGAAATTTTGCAAATCTTTGAACCGCTGTATCTTAGAAACTATTTGGTGTATCGAGACCAATTTGTCTTCATTTAGTCTACGAAAAAAATGTACATAGTGACTTCTGCCGTAACACATGTCCTTGGTAAAAACTGAGAAAAACTGAAAAAAGTCCGAAAACTTTTCCGAAATGGTCCGAAATGGTTTTCCAAATATTTGACAATGATCCAAAGGTCTTTCGCGGTGGAAAACTTGGATCTGTCACTGCCACTTCATCACATACAACATATAAAACAATCAGAACTACCTCATTTGATGCAAGGCATCACCCCTTGTTTTTTACGATTTCCATGTAATCATTATCTCCAAATCATTGACCAATTAAAGCACATTTTAATAATTGGTTTTGGGTACAAATAAGTGGTTAAGTTTAATGGAATAATAAATTACTGCAAAGAAGTTAGGAGTGAAATACAAGTGGACTCCTATCACGCAACATAGAAAATCTCAGATAATTAATCGATGTAGTCTCACACATTTTCCTATAATAGCGCGCCTAATGATTTTTGCGGGGAATAAGAGAAGCATAAATGGATAGTAGAGCATTTTAATCATGTTTAATTAAATCATGTTTAATCATTCTAATAATGTAGGGCATTTTTAATCTGATATACTGATTTTCTGCCATCTCTTTACCACACCATAACATACCATCACCATTATCTTCCGAATAGTAAAACTATACACATTTTGTCGTAATTCCTTATATAAATATAGAACAAACATTATCAAAACTATATGTATTATAATATCTCTATATATCTCTATACGAGTATCTTGTTCGACTAGCTTCTCACTTGAAGATATTTGTCTAAAGTTTTTTGATGAACAGATAAAATCGAGAGATGTGAAAATATTTATAGACGATGTAAAATGCAAAAACTGTGAATATCACCCCATTTTTTTAAAATCTCTTTCAGAGAAAAATGTTTATATATTCATAAGGAATACGAAACTTTTTGCACTTACTAAAGTAACATATTCTTTCTGGGAATGTAAAGTATGATTGAAATTCTGAACACAGGTATTATTAAAATTTAGTGAACATTTTAGAAATCTTAGATAATGTTATGCGATATTATAAGTGTGTTTGTTGTCTACTGTTATAAATCAAATACTTACATTTGCTTAGCCTTCAGTACAAATTGGTAAAAAAGTCCTTTGCCGTCCAAAGTAAGATACTTAATTATTTGACGTCGGTAGCAGAAAAGACCCCTGAAACAAAACTTTGAAGTGGTTCTTTATGATGTAGATCCGTTGATTTATGCCGTATACGTACCTACTTGCCAAGCTGCACGAACCCGAGTAGATATTCCACGCCTAAAAGAAAGTTCTCTTTTCACGTGTAGTGTGCTTATTTATTTGTGAGTAACATAAGAGATCTAAAGTAAAATAAATGTGTCTGTTTATGTCATGCTACTAGGATTATTATAGGTATAGAGAAAACGTGGGTATTGATCATCCATAGTTGACGAAATAAATACATATAGTGTACGCATTTTACAGCGTAATGCACTCACCAGATTTGTTGTTATCAAAAAATATCTGTTCCTTACATTTTCCTTTTTTTATTTGTTATAATTACTTTATTTTTGTAAAAAATGCAAGGGTGTTATAAAAACGTTATACTAAAATATTTTAATTTTTTTTGGTAATAATAATAATTACTAAAAAATTAACAACACTAAACTAAAGGAAAACGACCGTAAATAAAGTGAAAAACCTACCCAACTGCTGCAATTCGTCTTTTCAATTTATTAAGTTTTGAATGTGTAATCTCGGCTAAATACTCATTAGATGAATTGCGCAAAAGGAACATCATAGGGCTGTAAAACGTTACCTATCGGCTGTCATGGCTCAAGATTACTAAAGGAGTAGGTTGCCTACCAACTTTGACCTTCTAAGCGGGAATACGTCATCGGTGTTTTATATTTAATTTCGGTTATCCAACACAAATCATAAAACCGTTAATAATTTAAATTCATAATAATTTTGATATATCCGTCGTTCTTCGATAAGTAAACATATAAATACAGATCATTATTTATGGTTTAGAAACAAGTAATTATGTTACAGGACATAAATAAGAGATATGCCTAGGTATATATAGAAAAGTTGAGAATATACAGTGCGTTAGAAAAGTAACGGATAAATTCAATACTTCTTAAGACTGGCGTTTCTATCTGGCAAAGAACAAAAAAATAATGGAAACATAGGTATAAATAAATATTAATCTAAATTAAATGTTCGAAATTGCGACCGTTCTCTCTTAAGCACAACTCTAAACCATTGAATGTTTTCGCCCACACATTATTTAAAACAATCGGAGACATTGCTCTTATGTGGTGCCGTATTAGTTCCTTCAGTTCTTCCAGATTCGTCGGTATTGGGGAGTAAATGTCGCTTTTCAAATAACCCCAAAGGAAGAAATCCAATGGGATTAAATCAGACAATCGAGCAGGCGATTCGGTAAATATCACCTCGTGTAAATATTGACGGACATTTATTGCATAATGAGGGGGTGCTCCATCTTGCTGATACCAGATTTCATTGGATGGAACATCTGGATCGTCACTAAGGGGTTAGGTCGTAAATCGTTGCGGAGAAAATCTAAATAAGTTGTCTCCGGTTAAATTTCCCTCAAAGAAATATGGCCCCAAAATCCTACTTCCTATAATACCCGCCCATACATTTATTTTCTTGTGGATATTGAGTGTGAGCATCAATTGTCCAATTTGGCCTGTCACTATCCCAGTATCTGCAGTTTTGCCTGTTCACAACGCCATGTAAGGGGAACATCGCCTCGTCCGAAAATAAAATCGAATTTGTTAAAAAAAAGTGGGATTTTTGCGTATTCTCGCCATCATTTCCTGGCAGAAACACGTCGATCTGGATCATCCTCGTTTAACATGTTTTAAATTAACTTTAAACGGACGAAACTTGTTGATCTTCAGGATTTTTTTTACTGAAAAATTTGAAATTCCATATTCACCTGCAAGTCCTCGCGTCGTCGAATGCCGATTTTCTGGACTAACTGGATGGACTAACAACAAAACATTTAAACTATTTTCATCATTAACAACATTGACAACTCTGGTACGTCCACTTCTCGGAAGATCTCTGACAGTACCATGCTCTCTATATACTTCTCTTCAATCCTGCTTGACGGCGGATTGACGTTCTTGCCTTCATATTTCGAACATATTACAAATTTCTTTGTGTTCGGGTTAAATCACTGTAGCCTGTCATAATTAATATTTCTATTCTTTCTTTTTCGGATAACATCTTTGCTTCTAATAATTCACAACAGTTTTGACAGTGACAATATTATTTCTTATCACCTTAGTGTTTTATTTCAATGGAGCCATAGCACACTTCTTCCAATTGTCATTTTTAATGCAGCACTATGTATATTACATGCATATACACGGAATTAAAAATAAAAATCGACGTGTCCGAGGATTGTAGATAGAAACGTCAGTTAAGAAATATGGAATTTATCCGTTCCTTTTTTTTCTAACGCACTGTATGTAAGAAGAATTGTAATAACAGAATAATTTGATTCAGCAACCAGCAAGATAAAGCAGCTAGGTAAATACTGTTATAAAATTTGTAAAAAAATGAGCCTAAATTTTAATTTATATGCATATTTTAGTACGCTTAATAAGACTAGAAGCAAGAAATTATATTTTTATTTTACTGATCTGTGTTAGGTATATTGTGTGCATGGTTGTTAAAAATAATATAACAAAGCTATAGGAGGGTTGGAAGCAGAGTGCAGATTTAATATTCATGTTTATTTTCACATGCAGGATTGGTGAAAATAATTATATGAGTATCCGCATATAATGAGACAGATACTCATTTGTGGTAGGTATTCTCCGTATTAAATAAACTCTTTGTACTTTAATGCAAAAAAAAATGTAAGCACCACCCAGTTAAGCTTTATTTCCTAATTATCGCCTGTGCACCTCAATACACTTACCTATAATACGTCACATATATGTTAATATATTCACATGCATATAATAAAAATAATTATAAGAACTAGGGATCTTGGTCCGAGGATACAAAATTCTCAATAATTATAAAATTAATCAGATGAGGAATCGGAATAAAATGAATCGGATGAGGAGCTACATTCATTATCTTTACAGCACAAATCTTCAAAATCTTCGTTATGAAAGTGTTTACTGCAAATTCTTTAGTTATTAGAATCAAAAGCATATTTCCTATAGCATCTTCTAATCCACACCTTTCTTCCATGAGGATATTTTGCTAATGGACTCCACAAGTAGCCACGCAGCAAAAACTGCGATTCGAGGATTCCATATTATGCTATCCTGCCCATATTATGTTACATGATAGATGTCTTTATGGGAATAATATTTAAATAACGCCAAAGCAGTGCAAAGCTCAAAGAGTAACAAGTAGTAATAGTAGTAGTAGTACTGGTTTATTTGTTTATAGGCTATGTATACTATTACAAAGTGGTTAGTATAAAAGATAAAAATAAATACATTTATACATTAAGTATAAAGTACAAATTAATAAGAACTAAGTTAATATCTGCCATAGCAAAGGGGTTAGTTTCAAATATATTACTTAATCTAATAAGAACCACAAATTAGTTTTATGTTACTTTTTTTGAACTAAAATTAAGTATGGGGATTAGGATTATAAGGGGAAGTATAAGTGTATTCCGCCTATTAGTATAATAGGAAAAAATTACCGACATTTGCAACTGTTATATAACAAAATATGTCAATTTTTATATAAGTAGGTACCTTAAACTACATATTATCCGTAAATATAAAATTATAAAGTAAAATAATTCATAATATATGTATATTGTATATATTATCTGTTACAGTAGTAAAGATTAAGTATTTATTGAGAAACTGGTTTCGGAGATTTTTTGTACATTGAACCAATATATGAAAAAGAGTTATTTTACTTGTTTATTGCAAATTGTACATATTACATTTGGGTCAATTGTATAGCTGCTAACATCCATACAGAAACTCGAGATACGGTTATTGACTGCGGGTTTGAAATATAATTCTTAGTGAAGTTTTCTTAGTGATACCTTCCTAGCGAGCAGATTTTATAGGTTAAAATTTATATATTTATATAGAGTGCTATACGACGACTCTTGTATACATTGAAAGCACTGTTAGCCTTAATTAGTCGAGGGTCTTGACTACTCCATAAATCTTCCTTATTAAGTAATATAAATATATTTTTCAGTTGTTTGACCCAGTTGTATTTAGCAACGACATTTTGACTACTATTCAAGTTTAGTAATCTATTGTGGCATTTACGGGGTAATTGAGAAAGTGGCATATTTAACATTTTAATAGCCAGTGTATAGCTAGTTTGAATACTTAGATTAGTATTCTTTTTAAATTAAATTCTATTCTTACAATGTAGCCTGGGTTTGATTTAATTATTGCTTTCTTATATTGAAAATCAAACCAAGGTTGATTTTTTTTGGAGAAGCTTATGTAAAATAATGTCATTCAAAGCGTCGTTTAGTTCGGAATCCCAAGAAAGTTTTTCCATATAATTAATTTCCCGATCATAAATCATCTTACAATTGCCTCTAAATATATTGTTTGTATCAATAACAACTTGACATGTTATATGGTCAGAGTACATTTTACAATTATCCGAATCGTATAACAAATTTATAAGATTTATGTTAATCCAACAGAGATCTATAGTTGATTTTCCTAAGCTACTAACATAAGTATACTGGCTTGGGGTATCACTCGGAGTACGCCCATTCAGTACCATGTTCCTTCCATGTACATACCATGTTCCTTCAGAAAATATATCAATTTTCTACCCCTAGAATTTGCGACATTATCCGGTACAAGTCTGGGTTCAAAAATTATTGATAACATGTCGACCTCTATTTCATTAATAATTCCAATTCTAGAGCTAAAATCTCATAGAATCATAATATTTTCTGAAGAAAGCTGTATCATCGACTCGTAAAACATTTCTAAACAAAAATCAATTTCCCTGTTTGGAGAAAAGTAAACTATACATAAATCAAAACTAAATATATTAAAAATAATATCAACTAGTAGCCATAGGTTTGTTTTTTCAATAACATTGACATTGAATTGTTTATTGTCAAATAAAAATATGCTACCACTGAGTCTTAAAAATTTTTATTTTTGAAAACAATAACATTTTTCAAATAATAACAAAATTAAAAAAGTAACGATAAAGCACATCAAGAACTACAATAAAACAACAAAAATAACGACAAAACACGAGATTAAAGCAATAACAATAATAAAACTAATATAATAACACAATGAAATCCAAAAATACAAATCAAAACTGGAAATTATCTATCTGACAATGCACGCGCTTTTCGATTTTCGATTTAAAGCACCGATGACATCACGTGTCAGTTTGTGGGCGGAAGCGGCAGCGTGAGGGGAATCATGAATTTGTAGACTAACTTTAGGGATCTTGGTCATGGCTCACTTATTGATTATCACTATCACCAAGTCCGTCCGAGCTTTCTACAGACGTCAGAAAAGGATTTCTTGGCTCAGTTCATTACATTAAAGTTTTACATTTGCGAAGGATTTGCGTTGCTATTATTTGTTATATAACAACTTATCAACAAAATTATTAGTTATTTTATCAAAAAGTAATTTTATCAACAAAAAAAACATTCCAGCGGATCATGGAAAAAAAACTCAAGTTTGGTAACCTACGTTATTATGAGAAATTAAAATATGATAATATTTCCGTATAAGCATGTCTTTTAGTTATAATTAAGATTGTCAATAATTTAAATCGTTTAAAAATTAGTGAAATTATTGAAGAAATAAAAACTCCTGTTTTTCTTGGACCATCTGGTGTAGTGCACAATGACCAAGATCAATGATTTTGAACAGAAATGAAATTTAATTTTATCTCGACACAGTTTTTACTAGAGTGCAATGTAATAGCCACTGAAACCAGACACGAGGATTTAGATGGCTGACTTGAGCAATTCTACTGCTCGTGCCACCTTGTTCTAATAATTAAGAATGGCTTTCTTTCCTTTGCTAACGAAGCTAATTGACTATTCTATTTTTCTTAGTGAGGGCACACATACAACATAATTCAAGTGCAGCCACCAAAGCTCTTCATGTTGGAGGAAATCCTTAGGTTCGCAAGTGCACTCTATGTGATAATTCGAAAAGTAAATAGTTGTCATTTTACTGTTACTTTTTCTTTACATGCTTATATTTTCATAAACAAACCTATAGAATGGAATACTAATACTAAAAAAGAACGGTAAGTATATGTATAGTTAGTTAGTCGCACATTCTGCTCGAGTGCGACGACCGACTGGAGAGATTATTTGTAGGTAGGCCATTTTGATGCCCATTTCTCAACTCATATATGTTATATTGATTAAATAGATTTTATTATAACATATCTACGATGATGTGGTTATTAACGATTATAGTTACGTTTTATGTAATAATAAGAATAATATATTTTTATTGTCACAATAATCCAATAACAATAATCCAATAATAAGAATAACACAATAATCCAATAACAGAGCAATATACAATCAATATTATAAACAATAGGTATTTACAGGATAATTAAGTACAGTAGAAGTAATACTACTTAATCTATACAACAATATTATGCCTAATTAATGGAGTAATTATTCGTAGAGAAAGTGTATTTGATTGGCTTGTTATCATTAGTATGAGATATTGGATATATCACACAATCAAAAACGTGCACATTATTGTGGTGACCCCAGAACACGTTTCAACATGACATTATTCAAGAAATGTACCTACCTATTTCAGGAATTTATGTACCTACCTATTTCACAAATTTTACCTAATACATGTTTCAGCAATATATTTTATTAGTTAAATGGTATTAAAGAAATTTCTTTATATAGATGTTTTGGGCATGATAAACAAATCTATTTATAACACATTAATTTACGTGCCTACTTCTCATGAAAAGAAGTGTCCACAATGTACATTTTAAAAAATATATATCACTCGCCTCAAGGGTTTTAAACCACTTTAAAAATAAAAAGACAAACAACAATCTCACTTCACTTCTAGCCACATATTTTCTAACCCAACAAAACCAAAGGAAGCCTACCTAGCAAAGTAAGTTATGACAACCTAAAACAATTAAAAATTACCATATTTACATCAAAATGTCAGCACTTTGATTCTCCTTGTATATTCTTTTATAATCTCACTTCACTTCTAGCCACATATTTTCTAACCCAACAAAAACAAAGGAAGCCTACCTAGCAAAGTAAGTTATGACAACCTAAAACAATTAAAAATTACCATATTTACATCAAAATGTCAGCACTTTGATTCTCCTTTTATATTCCACTCAGAAGAATGCACAGTGTGTCTATAGTGTTTTCGATTGACATACAAACTAGAGCAAAAAAATTGGGCGGCATTTTACAAAGAACTCGGTAAATCACATCACTATGCAATACAAAAGGATATTTAATGTAAAATTGTATATCGCCACAATTTCTTGTGAATAGAACTAGGGTCTCCAGTCCACGGCTTACCATATCGGTCGCTATCCCTCTTCAACTCATATAAATCCCATTTGCATTTTCGGTCGCTTAGAAGACACCTGAATGAACAAGACGGCGATTTACTGGCTTTACAACTCAGGGGCGTATCATCATGCGCAACCAAGGCGAAGTGACTTCAAAAGATGTCTTATTATGTCATATTCATATAGGTGGAAAACTTTAAGCTAAAACATTATTTAGTTTTGAATGTATTTAAAATATATTGAAAACATGTTGCATGCTGCGTGTATAACTTAGTGCTCAATTTAGCCAATAACAGTTTAAAATAAACAAAAATTAAATTGCTATTGCCCAGCAATGACCACGGGGAGGTAAGAGCGCCCCTTGCCAGGATAGAACGTGGATAGGTTACTTATTATTAGTATAGGTAAGACTGTTAGTAAAATTTATAACAAATTAAGTGACCAATTTGCGGGATGTTATTATTCGCATATATAGATACACTCGCACTGATATTTTTCACTGTAACTTACTAGTAGCACTCTTCACAAAAACTCGACATTAGAAATTCATAATCACTATTCACTATCTGAAAATAAGACACTCACTACTGCCTTCATTTACATGGATTATGACTGGTTTAACGGGAGTATCCATCATAATATCGAGATCCCACATTCTTGATTCCACTTTCTTCACATGGTCTATACATTTTATCCAGTTGGCCGCATTTACTTCTTTGAGTGCACCATTGAAAAGTTTTTTCACATCAGCTAACTTAAATGTTGTATTTTCTCTAGCAACTTTCCCTTTTATTTGCGCCCAAAATAAGCTCAATTGGGTTCAGTTCGCAGTGATATGGTGACAATCGAATTATCTCCATTCGTCTTGCTTTAGCCATTTCATCCTCTTCATACTTCTTTAATGCTGGAATATGTTGCCTTGCCAGTGTCAACAATTCAGCTTTAAGTCATCAGCAATCATCGTGTTCAATGTTTCTTTCTTCCAGCCAATCATTAATTTGCCCTTTCCACCATGCAGTTGTGGGCAGCTGTTCGGTTCTACGAGAATGATAAGATTATTGTTTTCTATTTTATTTCCTATATTAGGATAATTGCACGCGCCACTGAGCACCGCATTCCACTAGTTTGCATATCAAACGAAAGCACTATATAAGCAGTATATTTTCTTTAAGTATATGGTTAGTGGTCAACACTTTCTTAACTGAAATTTGTATTTTCTCTTATTTTGTGGTAAACTGTCGATTGAAAATAAATATTAATTTTAAAACTACTATTTATATAAATAGAGTATATAAATACTACTGCATATTTATACAAATATCCCGTATACAAATATAGGCTCATACATAATTTCGAAACATAATTTCGATGTTGGCACTGTCGAAAATTATGCGTTTAATTGATAAGTTCCTCTTCAAATTCTGAATTGAAGTATCATGGCAGTTGAAGCACATAGTTGAGAAGCGGTCCCAACTTTGGCACAAGCGCATCATTTTCCGCAACCACTAGTGCAGTTGCAAGACAGCAGCTGAAGAACAGAAACTGGAGTTGGTACCCAGGTCGTGAAAATTGGCGATAAGAGGCTCTCGTTTTTTCTCCAACCCCACTCAATTGTATGCCCCCTTGCCAAAACTGGATTTAGAGAAATTCGAATATATATATACGAATGTTGTTGTAATGCTGCAGATGTCAAATGAACGGAATGATTCTTTGGTGATTTTAAGATCTATTTTAGTACAGTCCGAGCCTAAATCGCTCTCCAAGAGTTCTTGTAACTTCTGTCTTCCATATAGTTTCTCTTATCAACAACTCGGATCATCTGTACCTTTGATTTTAAGCGTTGGGGCTAATAACACCGCTTCCCTGCACTTTTTTAAAAACTTCCGAGGACCTCAAGTCACGAGAAGTGTACGCCTTTTCCTTTGTCTTACCAGTGGCATCTTTTGAAAGCCGGATATCTTTGTCCGCTGGTGCTGGATAGGTTGTGCCAAAGTTGCATTTGCGCTGCTTATCTGTATGCTCCAACTGCCATGGACAAGAAAGCTCATTTAGAAGTTTTATAGGAACTCATCGAGGATCCACTTGATGCGTAAATAAATTTTAGATAATAATTATAAAGAATCATAAAACCTAAAAAACATGCTTTAATGAGAAACCGAACTAAAAAGTAAAAAATAATGTGGAACTATGAGATTTTGTAAAAAAGCATGCGGTGCACGATCAATTGTTATAAATATTTCCTTGATATTTCCCACGTTTTTTTACAAAATCTTAATAGTTAAACATAATGTTTATATCCTGGTTTTTGATGATCCTGGTGAAGACATTAGGGCAAAGTTGTCAAATTATTATAATGCCATCGATCTTTAATAAGTGTGCAAAGTATCTGTTCAATCTGACATTTTGAAATTGGTGAAAATCTCGTTAAAAGATTCTGTTACAATATACAGACATACATGCATACATGCATACATACATACATACATACATACATACATACATACATACATACATACATACATACATACATACATACATACATACATACATACATACATACATACATACATACATACATACATACATACATACATACATACATACATACATACATACATACATACATACATACATACATACATACATACATACATACATACATACATACATACATACATACATACATACATACATACATACATACATACATACATACATACATACATACATACATACATACATACATACATACATACATACATACATACATACATACATACATACATACATACCTACATACATACATACATACATACATACATACATACATACATACATACATACATACATACATACATACATACATACATACATACATACATACATACATACATACATACATACATACATACATACATACATACATACATACATACATACATACATACATACATACATACATACATACATACATACATACATACATACATACATACATACATACATACATACATACATACATACATACATACATACATACATACATACATACATACATACATACATACATACATACATACATACATACATACATACATACATACATACATACATACATACATACATACATACATACATACATACATACATACATACATACATACATACATACATACATACATACATACATACATACATACATACATACATACATACATACATACATACATACATACATACATACATACATACATACATACATACATACATACATACATACATACATACATACATACATACATACATACATACATACATACATACATACATACATACATACATACATACATACATACATACATACATACATACATACATACATACATACATACATACATACATACATACATACATACATACATACATACATACATACATACATACATACATACATACATACATACATACATACATACATACATACATACATACATACATACATACATATATACATACATACATACATACATACATACATAATACGTACGTACGTACGTTCGTACATACATACATACATACATACATACATATATACATACATACATAAATACATACATACATGCACCCATACATACATACATACATCATACATATATACATACATACATAAATACATACATACATACATACATACATACATACATACATACATACATACAGACATACATATACATACATATATACATACAATCATAGCGGTGGGGCTAATGAAAGCGTGTTAGAATTCGTGGAATTATAGATAAATATGGAAGTTGACTTAACAAATAACATTCCTACTGCCCTATTTCATGAGTGGTGTTGACGCGGGTTCAATATACAAAATACGTATTTTCAGGAAATATTAGGGAAATTAGTGAATAATCACTTGCACAGTAATATAATAGTTGCACAGTAAATATTTTAAATATAAGACATTTTAAGAATTACGGGCCTCGGAAATTTATTTTTAAATTATATTATGATACAACCTCACTTATCGTTTTTCCTTAATCTTATATAGAAAATAAATATATTTTTCTCCCAGAAAGGAAAGACCATTTTATTTTATCGAATAAAACGAATTTATATCAAAGGCCTCAAACAGAAATCAACTTATCATGTATCTCAAGGAACTTTAGGGTTCTTTGATGACATTTCTAGTTGAATGAAAATGATTCGTACGGTATAATAGCCACCTTTAGGTAATTTACATAGGAAATTTCAACAGTACACAGTTGGCCCGTTATAGGGGACATAAAACAGACTCATAAGGTTTACTGGTAAATGAAGCTCCTTATCCCCTTATCTGAAATTAAAGATCAACATTTATAATAGATTTAAGATCTAGAACGATCTAGAACGATCTAGAACGAGAATTATATTCTCAGTTTATGTTTCGTTATATACTGCTGTAAATTGTGTCTACGATTGTACCATAAGAAAGAGAAGTTCAAAAATAATATATTCAGCTCCAAAAAAAGTGGCGTACCCGGCTTTATGTTGATTTTTTATACTGGATATACAAAAAATATAAACGTGAAATTAAAAAATATGTTGGCTTCTGGTAGGATTTGAACCCGGAACCCCTCGTTTGTGAATCCAATCCAATTCAATTCAAAGAATTTATTTAGTAATTAAAGAATATTTGAAATGTCGTCCAAGGACAATACCATCCCCGGGACCAGTCAGACATCCACGCGCGAGTAGCGACGTGGCAATTGAAGAAGGGTTGGGCAACGTATTTTATTGGGCAACGTTGGGCAAAGTATTTAGCAGCTCCGGCGTATAATTTGCCATTGGACCTGTTCATAGTCCAATGAATGAACTTCGAACAAGTCAAAATTAGAGGTTGAATAATCATAAGGTAACAAAAAATTAAAATTACAAATTACATTTATTAAAAATTTGTCATTTAGTTGTGTTTTTGTATTTGTAGATTTATAGTAATGCATATAAAATGGATGGTGAATTTTGTAGATGATACAGAACATAAATGATAAATTTGGCAAGTTAAAATAGTTTAAGAGTTTAAAAAAGTTTAAAAATTACGGTTAAAAAGTGTAAAAAATGCCTAAAGTTGTTGGTGCTAAATTAATAAATTTTGATAGATTAATGTATGTTTGATATTAAAAAGATTGTTGTGCTCCCTAATGCGTGCAATGTTGTTTGTTACCGGACTATCATTCAGTTTAAATTCTTAGAATTTCTGTGAAGTGTTTCTAATGTTTTCTGTCCGCTATTGGTATTATGTCGGGGCAAAGGTTGTGTAAGTTTATGATGGAGATGTATCTATTGGGGTCCATGGTGAGGCGTAGTTATTTATTTTCTAATACCTTCAGCTTTCTTAACATTTGACCACTTTTCGAAGCCGTTTTACACCAATCCAGTAAGTTTTATACGTAATTATGATCATCTAACATCTTTTTTTAACCTGTTTTAACCTGTAAAGACGCCTGTAAACTTATTAGGTGTGTCACTTTTATAGGGCTTCTTACGACGAGTGTGAGTTCACTCCGTCTTGAAACCTCACTTCAGCTGGTCACCTGAACCTAGTCACTACTTATAACTCTGTAATTCCATCTGTAAGTTCACCCGTACTTGGTCACCGACACCTAGACATCTGGGTACCATTAACACTTGTATTATATATGTCCACGGGTCATTCAACCTGAGCCTGGGATTGTTCAAGAACTTGCTTGGGTTAAAATCTATCGATATTTAAAGGGGTACGCCCTCTTCATTAATTTGATATTACTAGTGCGTGTGCTTATATATATGTAATATGTAATTATTACAAGGCCGTATATAGCTACGTCTCAAAATTTCATTTTACTTCACTTGTTAGATAACATGTTTAGATAACATGTTTATATAGACATATTCTCATTCTTTTCTCTTTATATGGTCCGTGAAGTTCAACGTGCACGCTGAATCGACACAGATAGTAAGTAAAAATGTTTTATTTTATAAGAGTGACATGTTTCCAGGTATAATACCACATTTGGGGAATATGTTTGGGATTTAATTCTTTTTTTCCAAATTTATATGAAATTCAGTTTATGTGCAGTTTAACTTATATGCAATTCAACTTTTGTGTAATGTCGCTCTCATATGATTTTTGTTCATCAAATTTTTAAAATTAAATTTGGATAAAACATACTGTTTTTTTATTTTTCTTTCACCAGTACTACAGAAAGTTCTGAGAGCAGGTTCGATATACAGGATAATTGGGGACCATCTGACGCTCAATTGCGTGCATAGGTAATTAGAAGCTGTGGCACCTACCGAACTTATTAATTTTATTTGTTCCTTTTTTTAAAGCTGAGCTAGCTTAGGCAAACTTTTATTCCCCACTTTAATCGTTGTTGAATATATTCTGGAGGGCAAGAAATTTGTCGATTTGTACCCTCGTCAATACTTTCGATTTTTTAGATTGATATCCTTCGCCAATGTACTTCAAAAAAGCAACAAGCTTGTACTATTTGCTTATGTCGTGTTTCGTTATGTTCAGCATCGCTTTCAACATGGAGTAATTTGACCAAAGTATGCCAAAAGCACTTTTTCACGCAAACTTGCCTATAACATTTTTCAGATCTGGTAACAATACTGGTACTGCTGCTTTGACTTACTAGGTAATGCCTAAAAAGTGGCCTTATTAGCAGCTTCATCGATTTCCGCCGAGAGAAATTCTTCATCACTTTCCATATCACGAGATTTGAGGTATTTGTTAAAAAACGATCTAACTTTTGTTACTTTAGCAACAATAAATTTCATAAATAATGGAGATTCTGTATTTATTTTCAAATGACTTGAAACATCATCAACGTATTTTAATCCAATATTTGGAAGTCATCAGCAATAATATGTTTTATAATGCTCAAAAATATACTAGATAATTGATTGTTCTACATAGCCACATGTTCGAAAATCGTTCCCCTCTTGTGACGTCACCGAACGAATGAGTGTTGCTGTTAGTTGTAGTTAAGCGGCTAATTTGAGTTGACGTTGCATTTTTCGTTCGTTTGTTACTCTCATTGTTTTGTGTCAGAGCTGGAACAATGGATCCGGGGTTTCTGCAAACACAGAGTGGCAATTTACCATGAATTGATTCTATCATATTGTTGAACTTTATCGGGCAAAATATGATGATATGACAAAAGGAATCACGTTCTTGTTGTTACTTTTTCTGCTCTAGAAGCCGATGTTCTTGGATTTACAATTCAACGTTTCGTTTCTCCGCAACCATCATGATTTCATGTTCTGAAATAATCGGAAAATGCTATTTATTCCTAATAAACTCTAATTTTAATTCTAAATCCAACGACATCACACTTCATTTTCCGATGTTTCAAACTAAAAAAACCATAATTTTAGTTAAAAAGGAAGTTGATTATGGTTACGAAGAATTGAAATGTCGGATTGAAAATCTAAAAATGTCGACGGGTAGAGCAGAAAAAGTAGTACATGAAAAAGAGTTTCATGAAAACATGAAATTTCTTATATCATTTTAAATAGAGTCCGATAAAAAATAAAAGCGAAACCACGAATTTTTGGCTTTTTCGAAATAGCTTAGAAAGTAGGTATTCCAAATTTTAAAATATCGTGTTTCAGGGGTTCAATAAGGAAAAACTATTTTCTCATTTTACATTTACGAGATACCCATATAGTTCTTTCTTATCCGGGACACACTGTTTATGTTTAGCAACGTTTCGTCACATATTGAGGCTTCTTCAAGCTATAATAGTAACATTATAAATACACCCCATCCTCTCGACGCATACTTAATGCAACTAGAGTAATTCTTCGTTATTCCTTTTAAACACAATTATCGTTTTGACTTAATTATTACGTGACTACCATTTTGGCTTTATTCTTTCATCATTTACTGGCATCCGTTTAAGAAACACCAGCAAAATGTAAAAAATCTGGTTATTATACACAGCACATCTACGTGTATCATCCACGTGTAAGTGTAAAAGCTCGGCTCGCTGCCGCCTATTCCTGTTCGCTTTGTGACGTCACGTCAAAGTGGAGCTGCGACTCCCTATACGTGTAAGCGGGGTTAGACCCAATTTTAAATATTTAATCACTACATTTTTAAAGGTCGCATGTAATTTTTTTAAACATCATTGGCATCAGTACTTCATAGTCTCAATATTTTTCCTACTTTAAAAAAAAATCCAATTCTCCATTGGATTGCAAAATGATATTTTATAAATTTAATAACGTAAAAATTTTATTTTGTCAAAAATTCTCTTCTCACAAAATAAAATGTCACTTTTAATATCTAAAAAGATCTTCTATCTTAAATATCTATATAGGCAAATGTAGTGAATTCGCATTGTGACTTTTTAAACTATTGACTTTAATATAAGTTTTTCATCTAGTAGCCTTGTACGGCACCAATGTAAGCTCTTACGTTACTACATGTTATCCATTTATCGATCGCTCAATAACACTTCTGGATATATCCAATGCATCAATCAGCAAATGCTCTTTGTACGAGATGAACTTCGAACTTGAATTGTACAACAAGCAATGACTTTATTATCACTCTGTCTGAACTTAAAACAAGAAGCGTTTTGTATTAACTAAGGCAAATCTAATAATATACCAATTTATCTGTGCTCAAAGTGATATTACATAGAATATATTAATGTCAATGCATACATATTAATATGTTTACTCATCGTAGGGAATGCCATGAGCAAATCCCACATTATTAATTTCAGTAATAACAACAAATAGTCATTATTTATTGACACATATGTATTACATATTAATTATCGTTTCGTAAATAGAATCGAGTGCTGGGTGACTGCACATTCACTCAGTTCCAAAAATAGTGGCGGACCCGATTTTTGGTTAAGTTGAAGGTCCTCTAACTTTTTAACTGGTACACTGATTAAACAAATTTTATTTTGTGTGTGAAGCTTAACTCGTTGCATATCATGCCAAAAGGTGAGAAATATTTTTTAAAATATACAAAAAATATAGTTTTGGCATTCCCCTGTCTCCTTTTTTATATATAAGACAGTATATTGCTCCCGTCCGTTCATTTGGCAGTTCTTTGTTTTCCCATATCTTCTCTAACAGTTTCTGTATATGGTAGGTTAACTCATTTTCTCCATATTTAAACATTTCCACTGTCAAATTAACATTTCCTGGACTTTTATTATTTTTCAATTATTTCTTTAATATCTTCATTAGTCGGTGCTGGTACAATTTTGCATTCTTCTTCTATATTGGTTATGTGTTCCTCCGTTTTTCGTTTTCATTATTTTCGTCTCCGTCTAACAATTGGTTAAAATATTCCTTCCACTTTTTCAGTACTTCGTCTTTTCTCGCAACAATTTTTCTATTTTTGTCTACAGAATACTGTGTGGCAAAGGATAAGTCTCTTTAATCTCAACAACAGCTAAATATATCACAACGTGTACGTGACTGGACGGTGGCCTAACTTTGTTTGCCGGTGACAATGCTGAGGAATCATTTTATTTTCTTGGGATTATCATGTTTAGGTAGCATTAGGTCTCATGTTTAGTTTTCTCTCACATTTAGTGCTTGGCATACAATACGTAGCAAATATTTTGGGAGACACAGTATAATTTTGGTGGACAGATCTTAACCAATCGGAGGAAAACTGGGTTGCCTGACTCTCCAAGATTAACATTTTTTAATGTGTATGTTGTTTCCTTATATTTGGCACAATTAACATCTCGAAATCTGGAGAAGCAGTAGATTTAATTGCGTTGTGAAATGTGCCATATATACCGGGTGCCTACGATATTACTAGCCAGCCTATAACTTCCTTGTAGAAAAATATATCGATTTAAAACTTGCAAAAAGTTGTATGGTTGACAACGGTGCACAGTTTGATTATTTCAAGATCTGATTGCCATTTCCGGTTTAACCGGAAACAGTAGAAATTTTGTTATTTTTAATGGAATACCCTATATATTATTAGAAATTTAGATTGCCCAGAAAATTGTAGAATCAAAACATGTAGCATACCCTATACCTATATTGACAGTTTTCGAGAAAATGGCGGTTGAAAATGTTATATCAATGATAAATTACTTCATTTTCACATAAAACAAATGAATGTAGGAACAAATCTGTTACGGTTATTTAAGTTTTTTGGGGAGCCAAATTTGATAGTCATAAAAATTTCATTTCCGGCTTTACCGGAAGTACTACGAAAAGTTATTTTCCGGCTCAAATTACTTCGATATTTTTAATGGAACAGCCTGTATTGAACATTAAATTTACATTCTACTAACCTTTGTGGACATTTTTTGTTTCTTCTGTCCCCTACCTAAACCTAATAGTTTGTGAGATATCGGCGACTGAATGTTCACGTGCACTATAAATATGTCACAAATCTGCTCAAAGCAGAAAAATAAAATAAGTAGGTATCAAAAGTGAATCACTAAAAGTAATAGGTAGGTATAATTTATTTTAACTATAATTTAAAGGTTTAAAATGTACACCGTTGACTTCTCGGAATTATTTTTTTCTTTAAATTCCCGGAGAAAGTTTTCCATTTCGATTGGAGTAATAGAGTTTATCACTTGCGTAATTCTATTTCTAAGGTGTTCTATGTTATGTTGTTGTATCTTATACAACTTTTCCTTGATATGGGTCCAGTAAAAAAATTCCAATGGTGTAAGGTCTGGAGATCTCGCGCCTAAACACATTGTTAACAACTAGATAACACAAACACTTACTAAAAGGTAAATCAATAATAAAACGCAAAAATTAAATGACAACTGTCCAGAGCAACTAAATAATGCAACAGTACTGTCAAAATCTATATGAAAATCGGTAAATAGTTCTTTTGTTTTACACAGCCCTCCTGAATCAAAGTTCTGTTTAAACATCATTTTTTTATTGTTTAGCTTTATTTGGGTACTATACTTATAACATATTAAAAATTATAGTTGTTTTGTTGCAATGTACTTGTAGTATGCGTGTGGCTTAATGCGGGTGTTTTGATCTGTACCTACGTATATAACCACTATATGTCTCTATTAGTTTATAATGGCGACTTTTATTTCTTGTATTAGCTTAGAACGCAGACAATATATCACCGGAGGTTTGCCTAGTAGATATACCATACTACGGTTGGGACGGAACGTACGGAAATGAGATGGTCCTTTGTTTATAATAAGATGATAGACCAGTATAAGATTCACACTCTGCGATAAGGTTCGATAAACTGAAACCTCATTCATCATATGAAAATATATCTTTCCTAGTACATGGGTACATTATTTTACCTGTTCATATCTAGTTGATCACAGCTTGGAACTATTTTAAAGGTAGTAATTTATTAGCTACAGTAACAGCCAGTAAGTAACAACACGAGGAGTGCGAATGACATTTAATGTCACTTTTTAGTTTTACACCCTACTACTTCTAAACGAACAAGTTTCGAAATTAAAATTAACCTCAATAACTGCCGACATAACGTAGGCGGATACTACCGAGTAAAAAGCAGCGAGTTTTTACGACGTCTTCCATCTCCTGATGCTGCTGATCCCCCTCCGCTGGAAAGACTAAATTTGCCAACTTTGTGTAATCTCATTTTGTGTGTTGACAGTGGATATTTAAACTGATTCAAACCTTATGGCTCTACCTAAAGATGTGGTATTTGCAAGAAGAGAAAATATCACTATACCTAACTAAAATACTTAATTATAATTATAAAATTAGTAATAATTCTGACAGCCTTGACAGCATCTAAACTAAACTGATCCAAATAATATATATTATAACTCTACTATACTATTTTTCAGCTATCTTGGCGTGTGTATGCATCAACTTTACGCATTACTTTTGTTGTTTTTGGTCAATTTCTAGCGTAGCGGTAAAGAGAGCGATGGTACCGCTCGGCCCCCTCCTATCGAGGAAACATTTTTAGCCAAGATTATTTGCGCGGTCAATTTCTAACAGCTTCAGCACGCGACGTATGCTGATGCAATAAACGAGTTATCATAGAGTACAATACAATTTCGGCCGTGTTAAGCGCTCTCTTACTCATATTTTTCAAACAATTTATTATTTTAAAAGTCAAATTTAAAGAGGATAAGAGGATATATAGAGGATAATAATACAGACGTTGTCAGTCCAATACATACCTAAATACTCTGTACAGTCTTGAATATGAGACATAGTAAATATATAAACTTAAAATACAAAATACAAAAAGTTATAGAACTTCACAATACTAAAAACAAGATTAAACATACCTATATATTCCCTAGTTTAAAAAGAATTGTTTACAACGGATGAAACATTTCCTACTATAAAAAAATCTGTTTTTGACGGATGAACCATTGGGAGTCCAATAAATGAATGAATGCCTACTCGTCTTACATTTATTATTAATTTAAAAGTTAGTAAAGATGAACATAAAATACAGAATAATCAAATATACGAAAAAATATACAATATAGTAATGAAATCAAGTTTTTGAACACACACATTTGCATAATAAAGTACAGGTAAGTTTCCTTTTTACAATTGCATGCCTGTTACAGTTACATTTGATCAAATCCTCTTAAGCGTTACTTACTTGTGAGACTGATGTCAACTTTGGGATAAGTTTTCCCTCGGGAGATTTCACACAGCCAAAATCAGAGGGATCCAAAGCATCAATCACGGGCTCTTTTGCAGCGTAGCATTACATTAGCATTACAGCGAGCATCTTGCGTGGGAGATAGGGTCTTCGGGTTATTATTCCGATGACAAAATATCTCCTTTCTAAGCTGGTTCACACCCAAACCAAAAGGTTTCTAGTTCACTGAACCAGGGAGAGTTTTTTCAATAATTGAAAATCTCACACATTGAGGATATTAGTGATTCTCCTCCTCTTTGCATTACATGAAATGCGCTTCTTTCTTCTGTTTTTATCTTCCTCTTATCGACTACTTGGAATCACATCCTGT
Source organism: Tetropium fuscum (assembly GCA_964058915.1). Taxonomy (NCBI): domain Eukaryota; kingdom Metazoa; phylum Arthropoda; class Insecta; order Coleoptera; family Cerambycidae; genus Tetropium; species Tetropium fuscum. The sequence goes on along the minus strand of CAXKVY010018514.1, from coordinate 137,375 downwards.
TAGGGTGTTAAATCAGGTCAAAGTGCGGCTATGTTTTGACCCCAAATTTAATTTCCATTTCAATATTTTTTCCGGTTCCCTAATAAAGGTATATTGAACAATCGTGACTAGAACTGTTTTTGAAACTATTTTTAGAGCATGCATGACATATTTTTTGTGTTTGCTTCTTCGTGATCACAATTTTCAAACATCTTTGTTCCCGGGCCAAAAATATATGTGAGGTTAAGGCATATAATATATATGCGCTGAATTCTATATTATAGTGTTTTCATTTGATATACAAACTAGGGAAAAAAATTGTGCGGCTTTTTACAAAGACAACCCGTATCAATTACTACAGAAGCGGTAAGTCACATCACCATGCAATACAAAAGGATATTTAGTGCAAAATTGTATACCGCCACAATTTCTTGTGAATAGAACTAGGATCTCCAGTCCGCGGTTTACTATATCGGTCGCTATCCCTCCTCAACTCATATAAATCGCATTTCCCTTCTCACTCAGTTAGAAGACACCTGCATGAACAAGCCGGCGATTTACTGGCTTTACTGCTTAGTGGCGTATCGTCATGCGCAATCAAGGTGAAGTGACTTCAAAAGATGTCTTATTATCTCATATTAATATATGTGCCAAACTTTAAGCCTAAAAATTATTTAGTTTTGAATGTATTTAAAATATACTGAAAAAATTTTGCATGCTGCGTGTACAAGTTAGTGCTCAATTTAGCCTATAATAATTTAAAATAAAAGAAAGAAATTAAATTGCTATTACCCAGCAAGGACTACGGGGAGGTAAGAGCGCCCCTTGCCAGGATGGAACGTGGTTAGGTTACTTATTATTAGTATAGGTAAGACAGAGCCGACTTTAACAAAAAAAACAAGTTGATTTATGTGCTGCTCGAAGTAGGACTGACGTGTCCTGAGTTAGGTACCTAGTACCTCCTCCACTTAAGACATTTCTCAAATAATTTTATCCAAAAAATATCCCAGTGCTTGAGGCCGCTAGGTTATAAATACAACGATATAAGTTAGACGTCTTATTGGGATTTACGAAAACTGGAAACGCTCTCTGGTTTATTACATAAGTAGGTACCTATTGTCCATTGACTTTATTTTTATGTAGGTACCTACCATCTTAGATCACAAATTAATAATTTACATCAGTAGGCAAAATTAAAAATTCTATAGAATGTTTATTAAATTAAAATCGTGTACCTACCTAGCCACGAATGAAATGAAAATTTACAATGACGGTAAAATACTTCAAGGTCAGTTTCTAATTTTGATTGGCTGTAAAAAGTGTGTGTATTGTAAATCGCTTTGGGATGAGAAGTTTAGTTATGTGGGTACCTATTAACAAATAAGCTCTGATCTTTGTCAAAGCGTTGAGTCAAAGTAAATCGGCGTTGAGTCAAAGTAAATTGGTGTTGAGGGTTGACGATTTGGTAGGTTAGGTAGGTACCTACTTACACAGTAAATATTACTGTATTTCAAGTGCAAGTATTGAAAGTATATTTATTTTATTTTAGTTTATTTTTCACGGCTACTTAGCTGTTTTGTTCATATTATTTTTGTTTCTTGTGGGAAATATGGCTACTAGCGAACCACCCACTAAAAAATGGTAACGCGCTGAAAGCAATACTTCATGAGTGGTGTGGAAACTTGCATTCATTATATGCTGTAGTGTTGAAAATATGCGTATAAAAACCTTCTACTTTCACCCCCCTAAGAAAAAAAAATATCTACGCCAATGAGAAACATTGTGTAGGTTAGGGTTGCTGGTCGTTGAACTACAAATATATATTAGAAAGCCTGTAGTGCGGTGCGGTTGAAAATTAAAAGCAATGCAGCCTTGCCGTAGAGCAAGGCAAATTAATTTTAAAAATAACTGCAAATAACCACTTTTCTTCAAAATAAATAGATAATTAGAAGTCTACTTTCTAATTTTATTAAATATAGGAAGTAGTAGTCTAGCTCATCAATTTTTTTTACTTTTAACCTATACTTAGGTACTCGTTTTTTCCGGCTATTTATTAATTGATTATAGGCAATATATATACACCAGTCGATAGGAAATTTTATTTCTAAATTAGAGCTCTTTACATTATCCCGAAAAAAATATAGTTCTCGAGACAATTATTGCGAAAAACTAAAAGAATTACCTTAAGGGTGGTTTTGGGGTGGTATTTTAGGAAGGACTCCCCGGATTCCCTGTTGGATTATGTGGCCTAAAATGTCTCTATTAATTATTTGTAGCCCCATTATTTTTTTACGTTGAAAAATACAATAATATAACTAAAAAATAATGGATAACATAATAAATAATAAATAACTCAGAAAAATAATAGGTTTTGATTCATCAATGTACCAATATTCCAAAATCTGTTAAAAAATACAGATGTTGCTATTTAAAAAACATGGTGGCGATGACATCAAGCTCATACAAATATGGCGGAAAAATTTAACTCTAGATGTTAAAATATGCGTCGCTTTTATCGAATTATTTCCATACTTCTTACTTATCCTGTATAATATGCTATATGGGTAAAGTATGATTTAGAGCAAATTATTCTATTGTAATACCTGAATACCTCGTCGGTGGATAGGGTGTTTAAAATACATTCAGCACATTTCAGAGCAATTTGCGAGTAGGTATTTTCCTAGCGACCATTGGGACTGCAGTCTCATTGATATCGGTGCAATGCACTGCAGACACTTTTGCAAATATTCAGTTCAGGGTAATCAATCATTCATCGCTAGTTCTTATCTAACAATTATTCACACACATATATTTATTAAGAAAATCAGTTATATCAAAAAGTTATATCAAAATAGGTGGTACAATTAATATGCCATTATTTCACCTACGTACTATTACTTATTAAATAGTAGGAAGAAATTTAAAATATTTTTTTCTTATTCCATTGTCAAGGGAAGAATTAGTACTTGTGTAGTGTAAGACAGGAAATCCAATGATATCTGTATAATTACTTCGCCACTAATTATTATCACCAACAGCAATTATAAGTTTAGAGACGAATCCATAGTTTGTTGATGGGATGAGGAGCACCTAGTTTGATCGAAATGCGTTTAGAGGGTATATAAGTGCTTTGTACACGTCACAGCATTTAATTTTAATGGACTTTATCAACTGGAATTGTGTAATCTTATCAATTTGATTGTGAACGTAAATTTGAAAGGAATATACACTGCACGTTTTTTGAAGTGGTTCACCTAAAAAATTGGTCCATTTTGATGAGTTGTAACTTTTGAACTGATAGATGTATCTTTGAAAGGTTTTTCTTGTCAGAAATAGTATTCCTTCAGCAGCGAGTGTGCATAATTGCATTCATTTGCGATTATCGATATTGATTTTACAGGGTGATTTGTAAAGCTATGATTTTTCTATAATTTGTTTTGATGTACACGAGGTAAACGAGTCACCCTATATATTTCATTGTAAGCACATAGTTAATATCATACTCTACCTAGTATTTGAAACTATTCCTTCCTCAAAAATGCGATTATGTAACGTATAAAGATATATTTTCTAATTCTGCTGTAAGTGATTTATTATTTTTGCAATGAAGTAATGCGGAGTCTTAGTCAATCAGTGTAAATAGGGTATCCAAGAGATTCCTTAGCACAAAAAACTAGGTCAAGAAATACTCGATACTCTCTATGCAATAAGTTGTAATTAAACTCTCGAAACAGCGTTAAGTTCTGGTATAAAATCTGTTATCATTTTATAAGTAATTATTTAAACAAATTTAGTAGGATCCCACAGAAATTGAATTGAATTGAAGAATCACAAAAAATAAGTTACATATTATATTTATTTAATATACATTAAACATTAATAAGTAAACCTCTGGCTACTCTAATTGGTTACACAGTTTTGATATGAAATATTTTAAATATAGGACATTTGCCATTGAATAACTTTATTTTTTATAGTGTAGTTTTGTAAGAAGGTCGATCAAGATCTATAAATAAATAAAATTCCTTTTAGCTGCTGATTTTAAATCAAAAACAGCATCTTACTCTTACTAAATTAACCCCACAGATGGACATATATACTCATCACGTCAAATTACGCACGGCGCCGCTCACCCCTATCCTTTAACATAAATTAAGTCACTAAAACACTGAAAACTACAACCTAGGGACTTCTCCGTTAGCGGAAGGCGTGATTTATGGTCTCCCATATAGTGTGATTTAGTCGATAAAATAAATTCAGTAAGATGCGTTTAGGAGCTCGACAGGAAGGTCTAATTTATTTCTCTATTTTTGGCTATGGTACATTTGTTAATTTAAGGAAGACCTAAAACACACCACATGCAATTTCATGACTTAAAATAGAATGGAATAAACAAAAGGGGAATACTTTCACAATATTCAGCAACACTCGGCTATTCTGCCATATAAAGCTTGTAGCCCAGTCAAAGTGTGGCTGAGAGGTTGCCTAAAGGATGCCTACACCACGAAGGAAATAGGGTATTGAAACTTGGTAGCTTGTATAGTTTGGCATCTCGCATAACGGTTGAGGTCCGACTTAATGTCGGACCTCATAGCCATGATTGCAACACAAATGGGATTTCCTTCTATCGGGACAATTTTCATACTAATAAGTACTACTGGATAGGGCTGGAACCTTTGATGTAACTGTAACACTTGGAGTAGTTTCCACAAACACCAAAACACTTTCACTTCGCTCGACGCGCGTTTCGCCAACCAAGTTGGCATCATCCGGAGACGATTAAAACATTTTACGTTTTAATCGTCTCCGGATGATGCCAACTTGGTTGGCTAAACGCGCGTCGAGCGAAGTGAAAGTGTTTTGGTGTTTGTGGAAACTACTCCGAGTGTTATACTAATAAGTATTTAAGAAGCCAGTATTTCAAGCGGCTCACTAAAAACAGCTGAGCACTGGGGCAATAGGTATCCCCTCATCGGAGTCCCCAGCAAAATAAATGATAAAAGTCCCCAGCAAAATAAAAATGTCCTTTAACTCACTTTAAAACAATATATGCAGTGACTCAACTGTTATACGTTGTAATTTCTTACTATATCTACTCCTTACGTTTTCCTTTTTTATTTGTTTCTATAACTTTATTTTTGTAGTAAATGAACATAACGAAAACGACTTGAAAACCCGAAAAAAACCCGAATAACTTAGTACGAAGTGTTTCCGCAACGTTCACAAAATAATTGTAAGATTAATTGACATACCTTAATGAAAATTAATCTAAATTTTCCGAGCTTGTCCGAAGATATAATTACGTTGTAGTTTCCGTGAAATATACTCGTCAGCACGAACTTTTTTAGAGTTCCTAAAAGAAATGTATAAAGCACTCAATCCTTATCTCTGGTACTTATGTCGGTCATTCCATAGAAGTGGTCGTGAAATCGCCTAACTAATGGGAATCTGAGATCTTTGGGTGGGTTGGGTAATTATATCTTCGGACAAGCTCGGAAAATTTAGATTAATTTTCCTTAAGGTAAGTCAATTAGTCTTACAATTTTCCTTCGCTTGTCCTTGATATAATTACGTTGTAGATGTTCAAAGCATAATTAGGTGATTTCCTGTAAGGACGTAACCTTTATTTTTATTTATTTATTTATATCTTCATTCATAAAGGTGAATGAACATATATGATGGTTAATTATTTCTAAGGCTTGTCTAAATGAAGCATCCCACTAGCAAATGTTGAGCTAGGTTCTTTAAGGGGCTTATTTTTATTATGTATTGGATGTAGGTGTCCATCCCGCTATATTTTTTATTTGATCAATATTTACACCTACTCTTATAGCCGCTGAAGTCAATGAGTGACGTACGCTGTGGGCTGAAAAAATGTCGGTATCTATACCGCCTAAACATATGAGCTCTACTGGCGGTTATATTATGGCCACGAGAGTTACCTGTTTGTACGTTAAATTTTGCAGACATAATGACTCTAGCGAGCACTATTTTACCAAGTAATTTGTGATTTATAAGCATGTCTGGGTTCCACGTATAGTAGTATTTTGTATTAGCTGGGCGTAGATTGTATATCTATTGATGGTATATCATTGAGAAATCTCTTTATTATTATCTTGTCATTTTTATTTAATTTAGAAAATTATATTTAGAGCGGAGCACATATACACATATATAAGTTTAAGTATTCAAATGTGGTTAATCACCTACCAACGACAAAAAAACATCCATCATTTAAACGACGTATGTGATACAACTTGTGGCGCCGTCTTTGTATAGCGGCATGACATAGAAGCCTAAATTTTCAATCACGTCAACAAATTTTCAATCAGCAATAATGTTGACTTGTATTTTATAATTCATTTAGGTAAATAGACCTGTTTCTAGTGTAAATAAATATATTCAATGGTAATCATTTAAAAATAATATATAATTAAGAACCATCCCAGCATGCCGTCAATCGGCAGAAGTCATCGCTGGGAAGATGCAGAAGGCCGTCATACTTGGCTCGTTGCGTCTACTCAGGACACACGAATTGCGACCTCAATGACCGCTTACCCCGCGGACGTGGGGAGCGGTCGTTGAGTAACGAGGCTGGAGGGACTCTCTGGACTAGTCGGAGGCCAGGGGGGACTTACCAGCACAAAAAAAAATAATAATAAGAACACTTTAAAACAATTTTAATTATATAACACCATGTGTTGATTCCAAGATGACCCTTAATCAAGTTTCAAGACCTTAATCAAGTTTCATGCAACTCAAAGGTCATATTGATTTATGTTAAGCATACAAATGCAGACCTTACGGTCATCCTCTCAGATAATATATCCTTATACAGCACGAATCTACATAGGGCCAGTGATAATACGTGGTGATGGCAACGTTACTATATTTGGACTAAATAATCATTTCAGAATAGATATGTAAGTAAATTGTTTTCTCTTGTAGCTCCGTATGAATACAATTAATTACACTGTGTATAAAATCAACAGGGTTCTTCACAAAAAACTGTCAATCAACATCAAATTATTCTTTGCTGCTTGCGTATGTTTCTGTTGTACATTTGGTCTTTCCATGTACCCTTTTCGGGTATATGGAACATGGGAACATGGGTACCCAGCCACTAGTTGAAGTATCGAAAAGTAGTTGAAGTATGAAGTTGAAGTATGAAGTATGAAAAATTTCGGGAAATCAATTTTTTGAGGAAAGCCTGCAATATTCGGTAGGCGCTGCGCCAGAAAACGGCCGAATGAACTATTATATCAAGCGGTTGGTTGCTGGAATCTCCCGTAGCCGACCGAATCGGTCTCCTCGTCGTTTGTAAATTGTAGGATGTGGCGTCACGAGTTTGAACCTGTTTGAAATAAAGCGAACCGTGTGAGCGGTTCGCTCGCACGCGAGACTTTAATAATTTATAACAAATTTATTATTAGGAATTAAGGCATAATATATTGCATTTCTTATTTTTCAGTATCATAGAACATTTTTATGAAATAAAAGAAATGGGAATGTTCCCTATTAATTCGGGATTTGTTGGAACGCGGAACTGTTCATTCTGCTTGAACGCCAATATCGATCTGCGCGCGTATGCATCTCTCGATTCTGATGTAGTTCAATAGTGAATAGGTGCTGGAACCTTGTTTGACGGTCATAACCATTTCTGTTCGCAAATAATACCAGTATGTCATATTTGGCGGGGTGCAATGCAATCCCTGACACCATCTCATTAGAGACAGATAAGCGTTTTCATTAAGTTTTAATTTACAAAATGAAAATCTAAGAAAATGTCCAGTTAAAAGTAATGCAAAGAGAAGTTTCTTTGCGAGTATCAGCGTCGGTTAATTCCGCTTTAATTATTGTAGGCCAATTAACTCGAGGGATAAAATATTGAACACTAAGTCCCGTTCATTCTACTTAATGTTTCCCCAACAGGACATTAGAAAGACAAACTGTGTTTATAATTTATATGTAGCGCGGGTTTTACCGGGATTAGAAACTATCGTTGTTAATAGATTAGATAGGGGTGAAGGGGCACGTTTTAGTCAATTTGCCCTGATGGTAGCTATTTATTTTATTTCATTATAAATTGCGTGCCATATAATATGTATGAGCCATATGCATGAGCGGTAGAGCTTATTATCTAAAATTAAATAAACCTATAAATACTAAAATCGGAATTATAATCATCACAAAACCAGGAAAGGATCTAATCAACGCGACCTCATACATACCTATAAGCTTACGGCATATTATCTCGAAGCTCCTAGAGAAGAAACGAATCAACACGAACAAATGTAATAATACCACATCATCAGTTCTTACATCACCTCCAAGATCTCTTCCGCCTCCTATTCACATAAAATATTCCCTACACATTTGGGGTTTATTTATTCAGTCCCACTTAAGCACATTGAATATACCTACATCATCACACTCGTTTTACTTCAGTAAGCCAGGCTTTTGATATTTTTGGTTACAGATAGTATTAACTCATATTCATCATGACTCTCAGTACGTGTTTTATTGCTTATGGCATGCTATTCCTTGGAAAGGAATACTTTTGCCGGATGATTTGATGTGGAAGTGAACTTGTTCGAGACTGGCTGATGTAATTGTTTATTAATTGATGTGGTTGTTGATAAATTTTGAAAAGGTTGTTCTGGTTTCAGTCCGATCGTTATAGAGGAGGTTAGTTGGGATAGGTGGATATTTGCGGGAAGTTAGTGGTTAATTTTACAAAAATAATGACATAGATCTAACCACTTAATATAGAAAGCTAAATGCCGATTTTTAATGGTTATTCCCCCCTCCCCATGCGAGCTCAGGGGTGGGGATGACGGAAACTGGGAATTGATATCTTCTAATCATCTTGAACAAGATATTAATCTTAATTTTTATTAATTTATTTTCAAAAAGTTAAATATTCCTTGCTTGTTTGCTTGTCGAAAATGAACAAAAGGAGGTCATTGATCGCCGCTGAACTGCTGAAATTGATAGAAGGGGCTTATCGGACATTAAGGAGCTCAGTGATAATAACAACAAGGACTGGTAATTCTTCAACGACTGGCGATTCTTTTGCGTCTTTTGATGGTATAAATTTACGTATATATGGCCTGCAACGTATACGTATATATTTTACTTTTTATATGTCTGTGCCAATGATGAATCCGATCAAGAAAACGTTGTAGTTCAATACTGCCGTCCAACGGAAAAACACCATATATTATGATTTCATACTTTTGAGAAAACTATGTTTAAAAATTTGACCACATTGAATTGTACTAAAACCCGGATAATTTTAATATAAAGCATACATTTTTACAAATTGACCTGGAATACACTGGTTAATAATTTTAATTAAATTAATACAAGTTTTTAAGAAATAAAATTTTTTTTGGAACACGTTACCATAGATGGCCGTTACTTGGAACGCGCCTATATCTTGCAACAATATGCAGCAATGCAGAGCCGACCCTGTACTTTGCTATAACCTTGATTGCACCGCGTCCCGCGCATTAGTTCCTACTCAGCCATCGCGCGAGCAAGTGTTGTCGTCGTTTTGGTGGTGAATAAGGTACGTTGAGGTTTTTTTCCAGCTACTTTTATTTTAAGTAAATAATGTTATGTAAATAAAGTCTTGAAAACTTCTTTTTTAGACGCAATGTTGTAGCCATTTCATATTTTCTGATGCATTATAATGATAACAACATGTCTTCTTGATAATATGTCACATACATATTGTTTTTACGTTGAACATAAATGTAAAAAAAAATGTTTTTTTCTAGAATATTACATATTGTACCTGACTTGGAACAACGTTGTACCTGACTTGCAACACACTAAGTACCTGACTTGCAACATGCCGAAATCTATAAAAAGAAAACTAGGCTCTAGAACATACCGAAATTTTAGTGACGAAACGTTAGAAAAAGCCCTTCAGGCAATAAAGAGTGGACAACACAACATACGAGAAGCTAGCAGAATATATAATATTCCAGCTCGTACTCTCTCCCGCAAAAACAGAGGGTTGTTCTCTAAAAAATTTGGAGGCCAAACAATTTTAACGACGGAGGAAGAACAAAGTCTGGTTGACGGAATATTGGCGGCCTCTAATTGGGGCTACCCATTCACAATCTACGACATAAAATATATCGTCAAGAATTATTTGGATAGAAAAGGGGTTAGAGAGCCAAGACTGACTAATAATTTACCTGGGCGCAAGTGAGTTGACAGATTTTTGAACGAGCACAGAAGAATACTGACAAAGAGGTACTGTGAAAATATTAAAAGTCGAGCACAGGTTTCCGAAGAGATAATAACAAATTATTTCAAGGAATTAGAAGTATCCTTAAAAGATGTCCCTTCTACCCACGTCATTAATTACGATGAAACCAACTTTACCGATGATCCTGGTAAAAAATAATTTGTAATAAGAGAGTGTCAGAAACATAACATTCGTTTTGTTTTCTTGCCACCAAATAGCACGCACCTGTGCCAGCCATTAGATGTGGCGTTCTTTAGGCACCTAAAAGCAGCATGGAGGAGGGCGCTAGGCAATTGGAAAGAGAAAAATAGAGGTACCGTACCAAAGGATATATTTCCATCTATATTAAGAACTACCTTGGAATCCGTAGACGCAAATGTACCAACAAACCTAAAAAATGGCTTTAGGGCCACTGGTATATATCCGTGTAACCCGTCAGAAGTTTTGAAACGACTGCCTTCGTGGATTAAGCGAGACAATGATAATGACTGTTGGATTAATTCATTACACGATGTTTTAGAAAAATATCGCTATCCCGAAGAAAAACGCCAACATAAAAGAAAGACACGGTTGAACGTACCGCCCGGAAAAAGTGTCACTGAATTTTTGGAACAAGAAAATATTGACCCAAACACTATGCCAAGCACCAATCCGGAACCGAACGAACAGGCAAAAAAATAAATGAATGAAAATAGCGACTCGGAAGAAAGTCGATATTCTTTACATGATTCAAGCTCTGATTATAACTCATTAGCAGATATTTTAGAAACTGAAGCAAGCGATTTTGAACAATTACCAGAGGAAACTTTAGACCAGAACTATGAAGATCTTTCTACAAGTTTAGAGATACCGTACGACAAACCTTTAAATCAGTATTCTGTGGGAGATTATTTAATTGTGAAATTCTCTTTTAAAAAAGCCTCTAAAGACTGTGATATTTTTTATGTGGGCTGTGTGCAGGAAGTACTGCCGACTGATCTACAACCTCAGTACTATTGTAAATTTATGCGAAAAAGCAAAGATTTAAAATGTCTGGGTACTTTTACATTTCCTGATGTAGAGGATCTCTCGGTGATTGACTCCCAGCAAGTAATACAAAAGTTAGACACTCCAGAAGTTGTCAGAGGCCGATATACATTTAATCTAAAAGGCTGTGAGAAATATAATCTGAAATGATTATTTGTAATAATCATAATTTTAGAAATTGTTTTTATTTTTAAGTTAAGAAAAGTTCATTTATTTTGTTTTATTTGTGTTATTTTTAGTTTGCAATGTATGAATATATTTATGTTTTTTTAAGAATAAAGTTTATTTCTGAAGATAAAGAAATTGTTTTTGTATAGATCGAAAGGACGACATTCATATTTTTATATTTTACCTGTTGCAAGCTAAGTTTAAGCGAATATGACTTGATTTTCACTGAAAATGTATGGCGTTTCAAGTAGGGCGCACCCTGTCCCTGACTTGCAACAACCATATTTTATTTTTTTTTCTTAATATTTTGATCCTGTAGATAAACAAAATATACGTAGGATTATAGTACCAGTAGAGACTGACGTCAAGATATTTTTATAACAACAAAAAAATAAAAAATTCTTATCCAAAATCACGTTTATATCTAGAATGTGTTGCAAGTAACGGCCATCTACGGTACTATTTATAGCAAAAATGCTTTCGTTCCTAGGCATAAATACCGTGAGTTAAAATTTAACTTATCGATTAACGATAATCCGATATACAAATGGAGCTGTAATATCAGCCATAAACACCGTATATTCTAACATACGGTGTTTTTGTTTTGTAGAGCCAGATATATTTTAAAAGAAGTTAAAATAAACACAGTAAGATTGGGTGTAATTTTTTATTATACTTGTTTCACTGATTGCACAAAATATTGCATACAAAATATAAGAAAAAAGGTACAGAGAAAAAAATATATTAATAACGTCGTAATTGGCTGTTTAATCATTTTCAACCGTGCTAATTAGATTTTGAGAATTGCTTTCAGAAAGGTTCTGCCAGAATGATATTTTATGTTTTGGAATTATGGTGGACAAGTTGGTGACAATTTTATTTCTTCTAATCACCAGAAATTCCACGATCGGCGGTATGATTTTCAGGATCTCTTAAAGTACTCTTTTTGAGGGCATATTTAATTTTTGATATTCATATATCATATTCAAGAGACGTCTTAAAATACAGACATTTGGAGCCTCTCCTTGCTTCCAAAACTGATATTTTTTAAAAGAGGTCGATTTTTATGAAGCTTTTGTAGTTTGTAGTTGGTTGTTAGGTTAGGCTAATGCTTAAATTTAGAAAAATTAATTTCTTTGACATAGCTGCTTTTTGTACTGTAGAGCATCTGAAAAGTCCTGGAAATCGTAAATTGTAGGGTTTTCTTTCATACTATTTTCAACCAAATGGTGAAAGCTGTCAGCTCACATAAACGTGTGGCCTGGCTCAAAATATTTAATTGTGAGTTTTTTGGCAGCAATGTGATCAGAATTGATTATGTAAATTAAATAGCTCAAAAAGCACCAGTTTTTATTTTGAGCGCTGCAGTTATCAGCCCACAAATAGACATTTTTTTTCGCCGTCATAGTCTGGTCAAAAAACCATTATAAGCTCTTATTATGTCTTCTTATATCCGGCCTGATATGTATTCATGCCAAAGAATAGCTGCCGCTTTATTTTTGTGTGTAAGGGAGCCCAAGGGAACAAACGACTGATTAAAAACGCTATTTCTAGGAGTAAAGATGACTTCTTTAAACATATCGATTCTTGGTAACATTATTACCTTTTGTATGTCAGCAGAATAATATAGTGCCTCATTACCTCCAATTTTCTTCTTCTCACTTCTATATTCTTCCCTGGATATTTCTGCCTTTTTTATATGCTCCAGCCACTACAAGCATTTGTTACAGTCAGTATTCTGGTTCGCATTCTGTTTGGTATGACTATTTTCGTGCAACAAAAACGCCTCACATTTCTTGCATTCTTCATGCCCCAACTTTGTAAATGAGATATTCATGTCTTTAATTACTCTGAATAATTCTGTATAATTCATACGAAATTTGTAGTTCTGGATGACATTTTTTAAAATCTGAAAAAATCCTAATTACCGTGACGCCACTTAGTACAATTAAGGTAAGTACAATTTATTAGGTACATGCTCATGCCTATAATGTGATACACAAGGAGATAATTTTTTAATGAAAGTTTGGATGATCTCTCTGTCTCCCCTATTTTTTGTATAAGATCCACGACTGTTCTTATTAGGTGGACTGCTAATATTTTGTAATATGGAATCGTTGTTCCCTGCATATACTAGACTCGTTAAAAAAAGATTTGCAAACTTCCAAACCACCACCATCTTCTTTTTTGAGAAAATATCTCTTTGATGATTGTTTTCTAGAGTCATTTGTGTAACCTGGACGCGTAGTTTTTACAACGAAAGCGTCTATAAAATGACATAAAAAAACCTTTTGATATGTGAAGGATTTTTCCAGTACTTTGTATTAATTTCTAAGCGCCGATTCTATCCAATTTGGAGCGAGCAGCGTTTTGTACATTTACGTGGAGGCTTAACTTCGTGTTTTTTTACTCTATTTTCAAACAAAAACCGCTTCCTATCATCTTTCTATGCATATGCTTCTTTCGTTCCTAACTTCCTTTTTCCATTTTTTGTTAATGATGTGTGATCTATATCAAAAAGATTTTCTAAAAAAATAAAACATAAGTTAAGTTATTTTGTCTCAATTAATCGACGTCCCAAATTACCTGCGTTAATGTCTTATGCACCTTCGTTTTGCTCCTTGTACCGGGTAAGTCTCTTAAGATTGACACCCCCCTTATCTTACTTATCCTTTGCCGATTTAACTCATTCAAAAAAGTAGTAGACGGTTTTTGATGAATTTTTATAATCTGAGAACAGATATTAAAAATCTCGTAAAATATACAGGGTGGAAAATAAAACATGATTTTTTTAAATGGAACACCCCGTATATTTTAGACCAAAATAATGTCCTTAATTTTCTGAATCCAAAAATGTGTAATTGTTATATAATCGCCTGTTCGTGAGATATTACTAAAAACTTATCACATTACGGGTGTCAATTATAAAATAAGAACATCAAGATACCTCTTGGAACAATGCATATTTGCATTGTTTATTTGTTGACAGATGTCATCCAGTTTTTTGTGAGATCGTAGTTCACTCTCTTAGATATTAGCGTAAAAAATACGTAGTGTTCGTAAAGAAGCAAGATATTTTGAAAATGGTATATTCATTGGAAGAGCGAAAAGAGTTACTTGAAATTTATATTCAGTGCAACAAGAATAAGTCGGAGGGAGTATGTTAGGTTATTTCGAGAAAGGCTACCTCCTTCCAAAAATAGTTTTAAAAACATTTATGCAAAGTTTAGGAATACCGAATCTCTGAGAGACAAGAAAAGGGAAAGGCGAAGAACAAAAACAGGAGAAGACACAGAACTCAACGCGTTATTATATTTTACTGAAAATCCATCCAAATCATCCTATGCCGCAGCAATAGAATTGGATATATCACAAAGAAGTGTGATAAAAATATTACAACGCCATAATTTTAAACCATATAGTATTTTGCCCGTTCAATATTTAGACGACAACAACCTTCAAGACAGGATAACCTTCTGCAGAGGCATACTTGATAGAATAGAGGAAGATGATGAGTTTCTAAGTCATGTCTTTTGGACTGACGAAAGCAGTTTTTCTACTGCCGGAATTTTTAACAGAAAAAATGCACATTACTGGGCAGCGGAAAATCCACATATTGTAAAAAAAATAAAAAAACAAGGATACCAAACTGTAAACGTGTGGTGTGGCATCCACAAGAATGCTATTGTAGGTCCTGTATTTATAAATGGGCCCTTAAATGCACAACGTTATGTGGATATTCTTCAACATCCAATTGAAAATTATTTAGATAATATTAATTTAGTGGACAACAGATCTGTTATTTGGCAGCAGGATGGAGCACCACCACACTCTGCAAGGAACGTCACCGAATACCTAAACAGAAAATATCCTATTTGGATAGGAAGGCACGGTGTTATACATTGGCCCTCTAAAAGTCCGGACTTAACACCTATGGATTTTTTTCTCTGGGGTACGATAAAACAAGATATATACGAAACTGGGGTTTTTAACAATATGAATGAGTTAAAAGAATGCATACGTGTAAAAATTGAGGAATTAAACCAAAATGGTGATATATTTCAAAGGGTGAGAAGCAATTTTATAAAGCGATGCCAAATGTGTATTCAGAATGGTGGTGGTTACGTGGAAAATATTTAATTACGTTACGTGTAAATAAATAAAATTGTGTTACTCTATTGTGTTACTGTATTAATATTGACTTTTATTTGTTTTTATTAGGCTTATGTTGTTTATTGTTATTACTCGTTACTCTTATTGTCACCTATATATTATTTATTTATTATCTCAATAAATGGCATTGTTTTCAGAGGTATCTTGAAATGTTTTTTGTTTTATAATTGACACCCGTAATGTGATAAGTTTTTAGTAATATCTCACGAACAGGTGGAGTGATTATATAACAAATAGATATTTTTTTATTCAGAAAATTAGGGACATTATTTTGGTATAAAAATATACGGGGTGTTCCATTTAAAAAAATCATGTTTTATTTTCCACCCTGTATATCTTACGAGATTTTTAATATCCGTGCTCAGATTATAAAAACTCATCAAAAACCGCGTCCACTCCTTTTTTAAATGAGTTAAATCGGCAAAGGATAAGTGAGATAAGGGGGGTGTCAATCTTAGGAGACTTACCCGGTACATGTTGTTAAAATGTTGATCATCAACAATCTCTAAAATATAAAAAAGTGACATATAATTAAAACAAGTAAAAGACAAAATATACGTTCTTCTGCTGCCATGATATTTACATCTTGTGAGTCTCTGTTAAGAATTTCATTCTGCAAAAAATGTAAAATATTAAAAATAAGTTAACACACTTAAGCTTGAGACTTAAGTGTGTTAACTTCACTGTGCTATGGCGGATGTTCTCCACTCACCATGTCGTTTAATTGTTGTAAGATCAGCACCTTTATTTGCTAGTAAAGTTGTTGTAGTCCGCCTCATGCAATGGCCGCTATATGTTTCTGCGTTTGCAAGAGACAAAAATGAAGCAACTCTTGAAAGAACTTTCGACAAAGTTCTTTCAAAGGTTGTGAATTACATTTTGTAATTAATGTATCGTAAAAATAATCTGTCGTTGGATAACTTCTTCGTACGTAAGGACATGTATTTCTTACACGTCTCCACAGTAGTGATAGAGAATCCTTCTTCAATAATTATGAATTTTCGTGAGACGCCAGTCTTGGTATCTGGATAGCATTATTAGTGCAACCTATAATATTTTATCGCAAGCCCTTGTCAAAAATTCTTCCACCAATTTTATATTTTATGATAAGAAAACTAAAAAAATTTTATACGTTTAGATCAATTCAGTAGGTTGTAACGGTGTGAGCTCGTCACTTTCATAGCTTGTCAGCTCTAAATAACCTACTATGAATAGCTATTTATGTAACCAGTTGGGAAAAGTACTATTTCGTGTAACGAGCAGATTTCTGTGTAACGAGCGCTATCGAGTTTCACAAAAGGATGCGAGTTACACAAAATAGTGTTTCCCAACATGTTTCGTACAAGATTTTTTTCTAATTTTCACCAATTTTATATTTTATGGGAAGAAAATTATGAATTTTATACGTTTAAAAACAATCCAGTAGATTGTAACGGTGTGACAGCTCGTCATTTTCATAGCTTGTCAGGTCTAAATAACCTACTATGTAATGAACGTCCTAACGTCAAAGGGTTTTGAAAAGTCTCACTTTACATGTCAAAATTAGAAAACATACTTTTTCATAATGTTCCCTGGACTTCGCTGGCAATAGTTATTGGAGAGTTGCTTCTTCAGCTTCCTGAAGGATTCTCTCAGAAACAAAATCGCTTTCTTACATTTTTCACCAACTTTTACAAATGAAACGAAGAACAATCGAAACTAAATAGCAACCATTCAATATCTTTCAAGTATTTTTAATTATTACTTTCAATAATATCTGACATTACAGCCGTTGTTAGAGAGAACTGTGATTGTCAAATAATTTTTTGTTTAAATCTGATTATAAACGACCGTGATTGTGGATAAAACGTTGTATAGCATTCGTGTTTTAGTCGCGTTTCATCCTATCAAGAAAATTAAACTCTCGAACATCGTTCTCGAATTTAAACTTTCTTGCGTGGCTAAAACGCTATCTAAAACACGTATACAATAAATAACGATTATACACTTTTTACATTAGATAAATAGCAGGTAGCTATCTTTATAGCAGGTAGCTATCTATATCTATATTCTTTAAAGGAGATAGTTGAGAGTGTGCATAGTAATACGAAAACTTACCCGACATCCATTTATCTCTTATATCCATCGTGGCATACGCTAACGCGAATAAATCAATCAATGCCAATTAATGATAGATACTTTTTAGAATGCATACTGACATTAATGAAATTTACCATTTATCACAAATTCCATTTCATATAATATTTATTTTTAACTACCTTTGTGCCTTTTGTGATATGCAAATAAAATTCCAATATTCAAATTTTCAATTTGATACACAATTAATTGGCATTATTTAATTTTTAAGATAATTAAAATATCCCAACCTTGTAAAAGCATACCTTTTGAATTATATATTTCATAAAATATGCATCAAATATTTAATAGAATATTTTCTGTCCATTCCAGCCATGTTTTCGTAATACATTTTTACTCACCATATTTGGTTAAACAACTCTATTTTTTTTGAATTTTTACGACCGATATCGACCTTTCAACATAAACAACGAGTTGATCATACACATCGATGCTTGATCTACGTTTCAGTCTGAACTACATACAGTTCAGTGTGTTGATACAGCCGACCCTAACTTATTAGTACATAGAGACGCACGATGTAAACTATCTATAAAATATTAATATTCTCTCGTCTAGAATGACGGAAATGAGATAATGTTCATAATTGAAATTTTACAGAATATTTTAAAACTGATTAAATCAGGGTTTGACATATTTTGAGTTTAATAAAATAGTCAAAATGAAATAATTGTTAATAAAGTACTCTATGTACCTCCGTAGAAGGCCTTTTTCGCCTCGCGCAATATCTGAACTTGGCGCTAGTAATGAAGCTCTTCCAACGTCGCGTCGGTACATAATGTTATTACTTCGAGGAAAATGAAAATGGTTACTGCTATTATTATAATAAATGGCTAACATTTCCTGATTGAATGGAGTTTTGCATACACATTTTTCTACGCCGTTACATTAAACAATGATCAATGAGGTATATAATGTTTCTAGAATTTTATGGTAATAGGAATAAGTATGTTAATACCAACATTTACAGAATACATGTTTTTATATTTTATTCTGTACAACTTATATATTGCCACATATTTGCATTTCTTATAATATCCCTCAATTGTTAAAGTGTGTAAATCAATCACCTATTTTGCACGTCTTTGTATCTGCAGCATTACAGGAATGCTTGCGATAATTGCATACGAACAAGTCAAACAGGTGTACCTGGCGCCACCTTGGACTAATATATACGCACAGCATATTATTCCTTGGCTCCGGAAAGCCTTGACCAGGGCAAAAGTGTACATAAACTCAATTATATAGCTGTGTAATCTCATTTCAGTACAGAATAAATACATGTTACATTATTAAGAACAACTTGTATTTAATGAGTTAGTTCTTACATAATAAACTGTAGATGGAACATATTACATATCCAAATATAAAATTAATTAGTAAACATAACAATTAAATCTTGGAATTGAGCACATTTAGCATTTCAACTCGACAATACTCGCCTTTAAGAGGGCTGCATCGGCATTGGGATTTGCCATAATTTTCTTAGACCGCTATTAGATGCCACAAGTTAACCAATAATAGTTCATAGTTCAGTCAACGAATGGCCCAAAAAGGGGAGTAGAGTGCGTAACTCTACCTCTCTCTAATGGAACAATTTGACTAAGTTTCCGCTTACTAAACTATTTGATTTTATACCCGTTTTGAACCCGAATTGACTGTATGAAAACAAAAGATTGTCGCTCTATCCCGCGTAGGGCGGGACCATGGATGACCTTTCATCTCCTTTAAGTAATACCACTTACTGGGGGTAAAAATCTCAACTGATAATACGGGATCTACTTTACCCCTTACATAATCTCAGGAAACGATTCCCGTACGCTAACGACACCTGGTTGCAAAATAAGAACTTCACATTTTACATGGCATGGATAAATAATAACAATATTTGTGGGGTACCTGTCATCTACACATATGAAGAGAAACCCCACAGAAGAACTCTTCCGAGGCTTAGATCCTTCATTCTCCAAAACAATACAATTATGATATTTCTGACATACTTTTTCACCATTAATTAGTTAGCTGCTCCTACTTTTTATGGAAGTATTATTCTAATATTCTCTTCGGGGTAATGCTTGGCCACTTCGCTATTTGTTTTGGTTATGTAGCTAATGAATATTATACGGAATACTAATTTGTCCATACCGGAAACCATACCATATATTACCATATATTAAGTGACACTTCTAACTGCCAACTGAACCAAGGCATAACAATTTATGATTTTACTGTCAAATCTTTAAGAGTCTTTAATTTTATGAGACGTACCGCCGTGATACCTAATTAACCCTAAAGAAGGGACAATAAGATTTTAGACATTTTTCCTTTTTTCCGTTTCGAAATTTAGCTGTAATCTAGTACCTAAAGAGAAAACACAATACAAGATAAATTACCCATCTAATATGGACCTTCTTAGGATTTTTGGCAATAAACAAAGGCCAAACGAATTTTGGATCGACATCATACTTACCAAAAAAAAATATAGGCCTTACCATTTTGTTACATCTATGTCACTTTTTTAATCATCTTTAAAATACAATTTTCCATTTTTCAAGTAACATGATTTTTGTCTATTGCGATTAATAACCCGCATTCAAGTATGTCAACACGTATGTATATTATTGTATATATACAGGGTGTTAGGTGCATGGTTGGAGGAGATAGAATTGGGACCGTCAGCTACTTACTCAGCCCAAATAATTAGTTTTTGGCCTTATGGTTGTGCAGAAAATAATTTTTCTATTTTTAGAGAAAATATCGAAATTCATCGTTTAACCGCCCACATGTTATTTTATGCTTATCTTGACTGTCAATGTGTTCTCCTTCCATTGCTATTTGGTGCGGATAATTACTAGAAGAAAAATTACCGCCTCCAAAAATTTCTTAAAGAGGTGAAAAACCATAACCTAACACCCTAACGTGCCTAACACCCTGTATATACTATATATTATGTATTGAAAGGTTCTTGAAAGGAATAAGGGAATTTCTTTCTCAGATGAATAAATTAGACGATATGAAGGAATGTTTGATAAAAATGTGAAGTAAAAATCTTATTTTCAAAAAATTTCATTTTTCCGGTGCGTGTAGCTCGAAAAATGTTTCCCTACTACGCACCGTTTTCGACATAAAAGCAAAAAACCTGAAAGTGACTCTCTTTTGCCCCCCCCCCCTGTGGCTCACCTCCAAGTCGTCAAGACTTTTAGTATGTTAAATCCCTAAGCACCCTGACCAAGTTTCTGAGGGATTCGCTTAGGTCCCCTGTCACGCACTCTATATATCTTTTATTGACTGGACTATCACCACAAACAGAAACAAAATTATAATTTGCAAAGCAGTGAATTGTCAGCATATATTTGTTTTCTTTGTGATATGTGAACTATTTGAAAAAAAAAGCATTATTAAGGGCAAACCTATTTATTCATTTAATGTGACAACGAGAGCATTTTATTAAAATTCAAATATCTCAGAGCCTGGCTTAATCATTATTGAAATACACTGCAAATTACTTTGAATTACGAGCATTATCTCGTTACCGACACTCCTGTCCAAGAAGTATATATGTTACATGTACATGTTATATATGTTATATGTACACCGTTTAATTTTTTTCTTACAATTTTTTTTAAAGTATCGAAAACGTCGGCACACGTAGTACAATCATAATACGGATTATATTTCACCATCATTTAGTTGTATGATATCACCTTCTCTTAAATTAATATTTTGTTTTATTTAAACTGTTGTATGATTTCGTTTAGTTCTGGTGTTTGTATAATTTTGTTTATATTTCTAAGGTATTGCACGGCCTTTAGAAGGAATGTTATTCTCAAGGTAGTCTGACTTCCTCCGGTGATCAGTCGTTGCCCTGATGCTGATACAGTGGCGTATCGGAATCTCTCTTGTATCTTCAGATGTTTAGTAATACATAGAATCAATTACTCTTCAATATTATTATTATTATCTTCAATATAGACGAATTTATATCAGATGAAAGAATATTTAGAATTTCATTATCACCGAACAAAAGAGTTATTCCACCACTAAACATATACATACATTCAATTAATAAACTGCTGGTCACTACCCAGCTATGTTTTTTAACTATGCTATGTTGGATTACTTTTAGGTACCTTGACGCGCGCCAGTCTTGCTCATATTTTGCAAATATACTTAAAAAAACTAGAGGGACACAAAAGGACTAAATATAACTGAAAATATTTGGAATATACAGGAGCGTTGAGGGAGAAATTACAAGGAAGCCAACAACAAGCAAGCAAAGTACAATCAGCATGTTTTACGCCCCATTTCATGAAAATTAAAGCCTTACTAAAAAAATGTTTCTAATGCGGCCCACACACAAGCTACTTTTGCGGCGTTTTGGCAGCTAGCGTTGTCGCTAGCGTTCAAAACGCTTATACAATTTCATCACACACAAGCGCCACAACAGTTCACGATTCATTGTCGGAACAGCATTAAAAATGTCGTTGAAACAGAAGAGATTGGCAAGTGCACGAATTATTATTGATGATGATGAAAACAGAAAGTCCCAAAAACGTCGTACATGCTGGGTGAAAGGGTGGCTGTTGAAAAAAGATCAATTATCTCATATAAATCTCTTGTGTGATCTAAAACTCTATCCGGAGTTACACCATTATTAATAAAACAGGATACCCATATGAGAAAAGCTATTAGTGTAGAAGAGAAGCTTAATGCAGGTAAGTCTTATTTGTTTTATTTATTTAAAGCAACAAGGACACGTTACAAGTTAGTAAGTTTCTATCATCCATAAGCACTTTCTGCTTAAATAATTCAATAAAAGCAGAAACAAATCCTTCTGATTGTCCAAATCGCCGATTATCCGCCATTTCTGCACACACACACGCGTTTTGCTGGCTTCTATGCCGCTGATCTCGACGTCGAGCGTTCTGGGCCGCCCAGCGAGTCGCCAGCGCGGCAGCAAATAGACACATACGGGCGTTATTCTTGCTACTTTTGAGCGTTTTGGACGCTGGTGACAGCGCTAGCTGCCAAAACGCTGCAAAAGTAGCTTGTGTGTGGGCCGCATAAGGAAAATTGTTTTTAAGTTCAGCGACGGAATATAGTCCCTAATGGTTACCCTAAAAGTAACATAACCTTCCGTTATGTTACTTTTTGGATCTTTTGCATTGGCTTTTTGGATCCGAAATTCGGTCCGTCTGTTGAGATCTGTTGTTATAAAGACGGCGACGCAACGGTTCAGTGCGCGTGTTTTGTGACTCAAAGGCGAGACAGATAAAGAAAACCTTCGCAAACGATTCTCGATAGATTGACAAATATCGGAATCAACGACCTACTGTTAGATAATATATCTTGGATCCAGAATTGTGCACGCTTTTCGCCATAATTAGCCATAAGTAGTGTTAGAGGTTTTGATTTGGACTTTGGTCGGACTTGGAAAAAAGGTTTGAATGAAAGATCTTAACTTACCTATCTATATAGGAAGCTATTAAAAAAGTTTTTTATTGCATAATATTTTTGAAAACGGCATATTCTTCACTTTTCTCTCACTAATCGAAAAAGTAAAGATTTCAGAGAAAAAACTTACGACCAAACGTTATTCAGCGGATAATTTTACGTGAGGATTAAGCATGTAAAAAAATCGCAAAAATCTTTTCGTAGCGATATTTAGTGCCTAAGTTAAAAAATGCGAAAAAATAAAGATACGATAAAATATAGGAAAACATTTTCTGAATTCGTTGAAATTGTAGTATTACATAGCCATTAGAATGCTTAAGACGCTGTTGTGGTTCGAGTTTGTTGGACATGTCTAAGTTAAAAATTGAAAAAATTACCGTTCTTAGTTACGAGTTTTTCGATAATAGAACTTTAATTTGTTTATGAAAAATTCTGAAAATTGGCATGCTATAAGATACTGTTATTACCTACAGACAGCAAGGATTTTCATCAAGATCGGTATGCTGCGACAGGCTGGGTAGCGTTCCGAAATTTCAACTTGACAGTGTTGCAATAATAGGTCGCCATATTAAAAATCTTTCCCGATTTAATCGGACGCACCCCATTTTGTTAAGCCATTATAATAATGGCTATTTTATACTCTAATATCAACGAGTTCAGAAAAATGTTTCTTACATTTTATCGTATTTTATTTTTTTCGCATTTTTTTAATTTGGCACGATTAAATTTTACTGCGATATTTTCGCAGCGAAAAAATTTTTGCAATTTTTTTAAATTACATATTGATACTTACGTAACATCATCAGCTGAACAACTTTTGTTGAAATTATTACTTTGTCTATAATTGAGCGAAAAGTGAAAAAAGTAAAATTTTCAAAATTATTTTGCATTAAAAAACCACGACACGTATCTCGCTCATTGTAACTTTTTTAATGACCTGTCCAAATGTTCAAATCTACGTTTTTTTCTCTTACACTACTACAAGAGTTGCCTCTTTATAATTTCTCACACACAGACTATTGACTATGTAATTGATAAAGGAACTAATTTGTTTAAGGTATTTGTATGTTAAGTTGTCCCATAAAACTGATAAATCCACAAAGTGCTACTAAGTTTAGGCCTGGATTTTTGTGAAGTAAATTTGTTCACTTTTAAGTCTTTCAACTGTATCTAACTCAAAAAATGTGCATTTTTAATATTAGGCCAGTCAAATTAAAAAAATCGGTGGAAAAAAATCCTAGAGTTGAATTTTTTTTTATTCTTCCTTTACACTTGGGCAGACGTATATGAAAAGTCCCCTAGGGTGGGGGGTGAGCTCGAGGAAGAGGGGGGGTTTAAAGGTACCATAGTTCAGTTTTTTGCTTATATCTCGGAAACGATTACTCCTATCGTTTTTTACCCTCTTACAAAATGAAAGCCGATAAGATTTCATATAAAAATGTTTCTTTGCATTTTTGTCATAGGACTAACCGTAAGCGAGTGCATTAGGCTGATAAAAGAAAAATCATTTCACAAAATGTGCTTCATTTTGACCCCCCCCTTTCTCGAGCTCACCCCCCACCTTCGGGGACTTTTGATATATGTCAACCTAAGTGTAAAGGAAGCGTTTAAAAAAAGTTCCAACTCTCTAGGAATTTTTTCCACCGATCGCCCTATTTTTGTTTAATTTGATTAC
>CAXKVY010018514.1:97500-102500 GCA_964058915.1 Tetropium fuscum | reverse complement strand
TATATATATATATATATATATATATATATATATATATATATATATATATATATATATATATATATATATATATATATATATATATATATATATATATATATATATATATATATATATATATATATATATATATATATATATATATATATATATATATATATATATATATATATATATATATATATATATATATATATATATATATATATATATATATATATATATATATATATATATATATATATATATATATATATATACATATACATACATATACCGGGTGGATAAAAAAAATTGGAATTTTTTATTTCTTCAATGGTTTCGTTAATTTTGAACCGATTTTAATTGTTGAAAAGCTGAATTATAACTAAAAGATTAAGCTATAAGGTACCATATCATATTTTAACTTTTTATTATTGTTTTGTTGATAAAATATTTTAAGTGTAGTATTTTAGATAGAATATTTTAGGATTTCAAACATTAAAATCCTGTAGATATACTCCATAACATATAACCATTTTATCATATCTTCGCTGTCAAAAAAAGGATTTTTTTATTTCTTCCATATTTCCGTTAATTTTTAACCGATTTTACCTCCTGGATGTGACTTTGTGTCATACCCAGGTAGGTATACGTCTCTCCAGTATCAAGGTGGTGTAAGATGCCTCCGTCTACCAGCTGCGCATCATCTTCGTAGTCTCCGCATCGTCCTCTCTTGAAATGAATCAGTGCACATTTATCCAACCCAAACTCCATACCAATATCCGCTGTGTACTCTTGGAGGGATTGTTGTAAATCCCTTTCCCCGGAGGCATACGGCTTAAGGTCATCCATATAAAATAAATGAGTAACCTTATGCCTCCTGTTTCCGAGTGGGCCGTAGTTGTAACCACGGGTTCTTCTAAGTGCAACATATAACGGCAGGAGTGAGATGCAGAAAAGGAGGGGACTAAGGGAATCCCCCTGGAATATACCCATCCTAAAGATAACCGGCTTCGTTTGACTGCTATCACTCGATGTAATGGTGAAGCGGGTTCTCCAGAGCGGCATCAGTTGTTCTATGCATCTCACTATTGGATCTGGCACCGCAAGGCATTGGAGCAAGTGAATTATTATTAGTTCTTTGAGCCGTCAAGAGCTCTCCGCTGTTGCTCTCTTCCACAGAAGATGTCTGCAGAAGATGTTCCGCAGAAGATGCTGTTGATGTCTTCCGCAGAAGGCCTCAAACTGCGCCAGGGCTGGAGGGTCTCTAATGAGTGGATGAGAAACCTCATATATTCCCTTCCAGAAGGTTTCAACCCGTTCTACCGTCGGCGGATTTTCGACTACACGCGGAGGCGGTTTGAATAAAGCTAAGACTTTCCGCGAGACTTTTAGCTCACCTCACTATTTGCTTTTTCGTAGCCACTAGCGCCCATATTTTATCAAGCCAGTGCTGTTTGGTAGTTAACAGCACCGCTCTATTTAGTGTGTGATGGAGCCGTCTTAAATATGCGGCCCAACGCCGTACTTTTGTGGTATATGACCTATTGGCCAAGGTGTAATCCATCACACACTGGATACGGGACGTGTGTTGTCTGGCCGACTGACACAGCCAGCAAGGCACCATTGTAAACTGCACAATTGATGCACCAGATGTCCGCGTGTTCTGGAAGATTTTCCCGAAGCTGCATCCACTCTCGCCAGTTCTTGTGGCGGCAGGGGCTTGTATAGGCGTAGCGCCCTGCGGATTCCTAAGCTCTCTATGTTCAGAGGTATGTATATAGGCCACCTCTTCCGTCAGGGCCTCCGATTCTAAAACCAGTTGCTCCCGCATTGGAGGCGCCCTGAGTCTTAAGTAGAATACATAGTCCCTTAGGTGTTGGGCGGAAAAGGCGCGATACTCTGGGTGCATATCACACCACAGAGCATGCATCCGCGCCATGTATCCCCTGCGCAGCGGTTCACTAGTCTCATAAACATTCAGAAGGTCATCCCTTAGCTTGTCTGTCCACTCAAAACGTCCTTGTCCATTGCGGTCATCTTCATGTTCAGGCATGTGTCCTGGGGCTCTGGATCGATCCTGGGGGAGGGGTCGATCGTGGGGGCCTCTTCCTCGGGGCCTGGGAACCGAGTGTAGGGGTGGCAAGGAGGTAGGGGAGCATACTTTGGGTCTTTTATAATTTATTCTGCTTCAAGTTTAAATATATTTTGTTTCGATGTTAATTTAATTAATATATCTCCTAATATATGTGAATATATAATTACAACAAGAACTAGATTAGTACGATATCTACATAGTACAGAGCAGACTTCTTAGGTTTTTATTTTTATTTACTCCAATATTTTTTATGGATTTAAAAGCTGAATAGGATTATATTTGGTGAAAAATCACGAATTTTGCTGAACTGAATTTACGGTAAATCTAATGCAGGCGATATTAGCAAATCCAGGAAGCCAAATTACAATAAAGGCTTTCTCCAACGTGAAGCATTCTCCTGGCGTATGAATTACAAGGACTTTTCCCAAATGTGAGTTTTATTGAAGTCTACAAATTATCGATTCGAATTTATTAGAAGACTATATTGGCTTTCCAAATCTCATTTTATCAGATGTATGAAGAGAAAACGAAATTTTAGGATATAAATTGTGTTTTCTCAGATCCTTACCGATCCAGTTATTTTAGTATTATACGTTGTCAAAGCTTTATACCGAAATTATAGGTTTCATTAAGTTTAATGGCTATGGTTATTCGTATGTTTAAAAGTGCTTATTGGAGCGTAACACAATTTAGCGGAAATACAAATGAGTCTTAAAACGTACGTAAATAGGTATAAGCAACATTGAAAACGTATTTACTTTCTTTCTTTTTCGTGTTGTGATACCTGGTACGTTATATTATATTTACATATTATTATTGTCTACTTATAGAATTTGAGCATATACAGGGTGATCCTCTTGCGAAAGCGGAAACTTTAGAGGCAGACAGAGAACCACAAAATAATATCATTTTGTATTACGTATAAACTATAATCGAAAAATGCTTCGTTACAAAGATATAGCGTGTCAAAATTTTTTCAAAGTTCCAAATTTATTAATATTTTTAAAACTACTTTAGATATTTTAAATTTAAATTTAGATATTTAACATATTTTTTCGTAAAAAATATTATTTTTTTTCCACCAGTGGCGTGCGTATGGACAGATGTTCGGGAAATTTTAATGAAAAAAATGGTACGCCAATGTTTTTTTTAGAAACAAAAACTATTTCTAGAATCCTTGTTGAATTTACAACAGAAAAAGGCTCCTTACTTTTTTTTGTTCGCCACACTGTTTGCCAGTAAAAAATTAAAATTCTTTAAGCAACTGGAATTCATACAAATTTCGTCGTAGTAGGCCATGAAATAAAAAGGACTACTACTGTCAGTGTGTTTGCATTTTATAATGACAGTTAATTGAATTGCGTCAGGTAATTTAACTTCGAGTTATTGTTAACATTGTTATTAGAGTGTTGTGTAAGTATTAATCTGAAAAATGCTTTTTTCTAACAACGAATACGCAGATATTCATTTTTGCTACGGATTTTGTAATGGAAATGCAGAAGCGGGAGTTCCTGAATATCATAGATGCTATCCAAATAGAAGAGTTCCAGATGCTCGCGTTTTCATCGGAACACATCCGAATTTTCGTAACTTTGGCCTGCGTGTTAATAACGAACGGAACAGACACCGTCGATATAATATTCGGAATAATCGTACACTACTTACTTTTCATAACAATCCGAGGCTGAGCTCTCCGAAGGCAGTTCAGCACCTTCACATTCCTAAGTCTAACGATCACTACACGATGACCACAGACATGCATATCACCTAACAGCCTGTTTAGGATTTGCACCCTGGTGATGCTGAAAAAAGAATAAGATTTGGCTTTTAAACTGGACGAAAGAAAATCTTGACTTTTTACATAAGATTCTTTGGACGGACGAGTCCTCTTTTATCAGACGTGTGGTAATAAATTACCATAATATCCATATTTGAGCACATCATAATGCTCGAGAAATTCGGCCAAGATCATTTCAAAATGAATATTCCGTAAATGTTTGGTTGGGCGTTATTGATGGTAATGTTTGTGGTCCACATTTCGTACCCTCAAGGTTGAACTCGGTTATGGAGTTTCTTAACAATAATCTGCAGGACTACCTAGAGGATTTACCCATTAATTTAAGATATGAGAGTTGGATACAACTGGATGGAGCTCCCCCGTATTTTAGAATAGCTGCAAGAGAATGGCTCAATACCAATTATCCTCAACGATGGATTGGCCGGCTAGGTAGTGGTTAATGGTATTGGACCAGTGGCCTGGCCATCCAGCTCACGGATCTTAATTCGCTAGACTTTTACGTTTGGGGGACTATTAAAGATAAAGTCTACTCTAATCTCGTATTAACAAGGGAAGATTTAATTTTAGGAATTCAGCAAGCCGGCGAAACCCTATGAAGTATCTGCTGCAATAAATGCGTTAGTGAGAATATGGCGAAAATGTATTGAGCTGGGTGAACTACACGTGAACTACACACGAGCAATTTTTGTGATTTTACCCTTAATTTTATTTCTTTTTGTTATTTTTGTTGAAAGCCACAAATTAAATTTCTCATTTTCGTTTTTGTTTACTTAATTGTTTTTCAGAAATCAATAGGTAATTTAATTTTTTACGGTGTGTCAAACACAAAAAAGTAAGTAGCCTTTTTCTGTTGTAAATTGAACATGGAGTCTAGAAATAGTTTTTGTTGCTAAAAAAACATTGGCGTACCATTTTTTTCAATCAAATTTCCCGAAGATCTTTCCGTACGCACCCCACTGGTGGAAGAAAAATAATATTTTTTACGTAAATATATGTATCTAGATTACCTATTCGAAGGTTCCCAGTAGTATCTATCCCATCTAAAGTAGTTTCCTGGTTACCCCCATAGTATCTATTCCCATCTAAAGTAGTTTTAAAAATATTAATAAATTTGGAACTTTT
>CAXKVY010018514.1:37500-95000 GCA_964058915.1 Tetropium fuscum | reverse complement strand
TTATACACTATAATAATATTGAATTGTGTAGTTCTATTATTCTATATACTTACTACTAATAACTACTAATAGTTACTACTAATAACAACTTGAATGGCATAGCAGTACTATATACACTGCATGGTACAGAATTTATGTAATATTCTATCATCTATCTCCTTGGTGTAACCACAACATTGTCCATGAATTAGGTTTTATTTAAGTATAGGTTTTATAGAAGTTTATAGGTCGAAGGAACTCCGCTGGCGCGATCTAAACATAACCTAAATTATTGGTGTCAACGTATGTTGAGATTACAAATACTGAGTGTTCTTGTTTAATTTCCCTTCCGTGATTATGTATCGCTTATATCCTCAAGGTTAGTTCTAACATAATAATAATGATTTATTTTATTTTATAACAAATAATGACACATTCAAACATATGTTTTATAAAAAATGCATTACAAAGTACTCGTAAATACAAGGAAACCCATTTAGGCTCACACAGAGCCTGTTTATGGGTATAACACCTCGTTTAGCATACAAATATGTAGAAATATATAAATAAAAACAGTACCAAGCCGTCAACTACTCGAACAATATAAAGAAACAAACTTTTTCTAATTTTGACATTTAAAGTGACACTTTTCAAAACCTTTTGACGTTAGAAAACGTCAAACTTTTCACAAAGTTTTGTAAAGTTAAATTCATAGTAAGTTTTTAGACCTGATAAGCTATGAAAGTGACAAGCTGTCACACCGTTGCAACCTACGGGAGTGTTTTTAAACGTATAAAATTCAGTTTTCTGCTCATAAAATATAAAATTGGTGAAAATTAGCAAAAATCTTGTATGAAATACGTTGGGAAACACTATTTTGTGAAACTCGCGTCCCTTTGCGAAACTTGCTAGCGCTCGTTGCGCAGAAGTATTCTCGTTGCACCAAATGGTTACATAAATAGCTATTCTTTCTAATTTTAGAATTTTTTATTTGCAACATATCACTGTTGCAGGTATCGGGCTCGACAATAGCGCCCTCTTTTTTTTTGGATAACAAAATTTTCCTCTCATTTGACGCATAATCTTTCAATTAAAATTTAAAAAAAAATAGTTTTGTAATAAAAAATCGTAACCGCGTAAGAACGACAGGTTGAGGTGCGCCAATATTCTTGGCTAAGCTAGAGCCCGAGCTTGCTAGAGCCCGGCTGGGCGGCATTCAGGTTGGTATGGGAGGATGAGCATTGTAGCTCAAGATGACGGAGCTCGCGAGATGATCTACTATCAGCTCGCTGGCTCCGTCAGGTAAGGTATGGCCCCGTCGTCCACTGGATTAAGCTGATTTAGTGTCTTCTCGATCCGTTTTCTTTCATCCTGTTCTTTCCTTCGGTGTCGTCTGCTTTTTCTAGCATCAGTCGTGCTGAAACATAAGATCGTGATTTCTTATACTTACCTGTTGTCCAGGATCTAGGTCTTTGGTGGCCTAGGAGTTCCTCTGGATCGTAGTCCGTAGACAGCCAGATCAGCGGGTTCCCGTGGTCCTCTGCGATGACGTAGAGCTTCTTGGCGAGGTCCTCGATCATCTCCGTGGCCGTCTTGTACTTCAGATCCCTACGGATGACCTCGTTGATCACATACCATGGGGCGTCTACTGCAGTCCGAAGTGCTATGTTTCCCACTGCTTGGATCCTCTTGAGATGCGTCTTCGCTGCATATCCCCATGCGGTGGATGTGTTGAGGTGCTGCGCGTGCGGAAATGCTCCAGTCCCGTACTCTGCAAATTTTACAGTATGGTAGGCTAGTTAAAATGAAGCCGCTAACACCATTCTTGCCACTGTTGTAGTAAGGTATAAGGTTAATGTAGGTATAAACATTTTTATACAAATAAAATTTAATTCAGTTACGGATCTATGATAATATGAAATATTTTTTTTTAATTAATTCAATCTATACTTTTAACTTTCTTTTAAAGGGTGGTTTGTTTTATATATGTCAGAAAATCTGGTAACATATAATATAATTTTAGCATTAAATTTCTTAAATACCATAATAAATATTTTTTTAAATATATATTTATGGTCTTGGAAACACGATTCTGTCAAGTTAAAATACTTACAAAGTAGGAGGTGTACATAAGAAAAACATTTGCATATCACGACATCCAGTGCCAGACACCTTCTATATATGCAACTTTTCACATCTACAATTTAACCGAACGTCTATTTTCTGTTCAGAAATTGCCAATACAATCCCATTAAAAAAGAGGGCACATGCATTACTATGCCCCATGCGTGCCCAAATACGTAAGCCGTTTTCATAATTATTACAAGAGTAAATTGAACATTATACAAATAATACCTTCCCGATAAAAATGTTTTTGATGTTCTGTTTATGTTTCTTAATTTCCTAAGCGGGAAATTTTAGAAGAGTTTCTCTTCAAGTAGGACGGTATAAAAGAGAATTTTACGTTATTGTGCGATTTTGCTGACGACAGCTTGTATTAAAGAAAGAAATGGACCTTTTTCATAATATCATTATTTAGCTTGACAGTGTAATTTAAAATTTTAAAGGCATGTTAATTTGAAGCCGTCTTGCCATCCTTCCTTTATGAAACCGATTGAAGTTGAACTATGGGTTATAAAGCCTTAAAGGTGTCGTTAGCGAAGGCAGAACATATGAAAATAATATATGTTTCATTTACTATTTGGCTGTTAGAAATTAATTTAGTGTATGTAATATAATTTTAATTCGTTAAAGGCTTTATATACACATCAAAATAAAACGTAACATACAAAATGTGTTATGTGTTATGTTATGTCAAAGGATATTATCATAGTAAAATACAACAATATACCCATGTAAATAGATAATTTTAAAAAAATCCCTGTTTTAAAAATTTATATCCCTGGTTCTGTGTATGCAAGGTTTTTATGGCTCTATAAATCTATGCTGTTTTCAGTTTTTGATATATAATTATTTGAATTGATGGAAATCTGTTATCTAAAAGCCATGGATTTTGAAAGCAAGTACTTTAAAATGCGTTGCTCGGTAGTGAGCCTTGTATTGTATATAATGGCGAATGCGCCAATGTTTAATATTCTATAGGATCCCCGTAATCGAAAGTTGCTTGTAGCAGGAGAGCCCGGTCGATTTTTACACCTACAATGTCTGGACGACTCCCGTTCCCGATTCCCCACGAAGTTTTTTACATAGTTAGTCATAAAGACTTATCCATAAAACGGCACTTGCGTCGGTGTAAATCGTGTAAATTGTATTTTTACATTGTAGACATGTATTTTTATATATACTCGTATACTTGTATATTGTAAAGTGTATCTTTACATTGTAGCTCATCTTTTGAATTATATATACATACATTGTACTTCACTCGACTCTCGTTTCGCATCCAATTTAGCATCATCCGGAGACGATTAAAACTTTAATCGTTAGTTTTAATCGTCTCCGTATGATGCCAACTTGGTTGGCGAAGCGCGCGTTGAGCGAGGTAAAAGTGTTTTGGTGTTTGTGGAAATTAAGGCGAGGCTATCAATGGTTATTACATCAAAGGTTCCAGCCCTATTCAGTAGGAATTTCAGGTAAAGTAGTATAAATCTCCTTTATTAAGTATGTTTATATATATTTTATTTATCAAACACATAAACATTCAAACCACTGGATACAAATCAGTAGGTGAACTTAATAAAACGTTATAAAAATAAAATAAGTCATAAATAATTAAAATGAAACAATAACATAAAGTAAACAGGAACAAGAAATTAAACAGGAATCCTATATTGACATTCGCTAAATGGGAACATAACATTTGTACACAGTTTACGGTGACATATCTCTTTTTAGCTCTTCCTCTGAATGTTACAGTCATATAGGAGATCATATAATAGTTATGTAAATTATACTTTTTACTAATTTCAAAAAAAAATGTTTATAGTTTAATATATATATATATATATATATATATATATATATATATATATATATATATATATATATATATATATATATATATATATATATATATATATATATATATATATATATATATATATATATATATATATATATATATATATATATAAAACATATTTAAAAATATGTTTCGTTTAAAAAATAGAATTAATTTTGCAATTCTTATGTTAACATAACAAATAAAAAAATTAGATTTTCGAATATAGTGAACAACTTGTACATATCTTAAAATATGTCGCAACAAAAAATACAGGAACAAAAAATTAAACAGA
The DNA here is from genome assembly GCA_964058915.1 of Tetropium fuscum. Taxonomy (NCBI): domain Eukaryota; kingdom Metazoa; phylum Arthropoda; class Insecta; order Coleoptera; family Cerambycidae; genus Tetropium; species Tetropium fuscum. Next base: position 90,765 of record CAXKVY010018514.1, on the reverse strand, counting down.
AATCCTATATTGACATTCGCTAAATGGGAACATAACATTTGTACACAGTTTACGGTGACATATCTCTTTTTAGCTCTTCCTCTGAATGTTACAGTCATATAGGAGATCATATAATAGTTATGTAAATTATACTTTTTAATAATTTCAAATAAAAAAAATGTTTATAGTTTAAAATATATATATATATATATATATATATATATATATATATATATATATATATATATATATATATATATATATATATATATATATATATATAACATATTTAAAAATATGTTTCGTTTAAAAAATGGAATTAATTTTGCAATTCTTATGTTAACATAACAAATAAAAAAATTAGATTTTCGAAATAGTGAACACCTTGTACATATCTTAAAACATGTCGCAACAAAAAATATTGAAAGCACGTTAGTGATTTAAATATTTTTTGTATGACGAACTTAATAAAACGTTACAAAAATAAAACAAGTCATAAATAATATAAATGAAACAGTAACATAAAATAAACAGGAATAATAACAAGAAATTAAACAGGTACCTATCTATCCTATTGACATTCGCTAAAAGAACATACAAAATTAATGTTTAACAAATAAAAAACACCTTGTACATATTTTAAAATATATCACAACAAAAAATATTTAAATCGCGTTAGTGGGATATTTGTATAAATTTATATTGTTAAATCTGAATTTATACGCTTATATTACTTAATTTATTGACCAAGTTATAACTCTCCGCTTGGAGGTCGAGATCTTTTTGGATTTTGTGCCTGCATCAGGGTGAATTTTGAGTACGTATCCTTGGAGCAATTCAAGGGTTGTGTTAACATTTTTTGGGTACATTATATTTATATTCAAATATAAGGCTAAACACACCTGTAATGCTTCTAGGACGTCCAGGTAGGAGCTTTCTGAAATTAATGTTTTCTCTAGGCACGTGTGGTATTGCTTATTGCCATCAATATCTGAAACCAGAAAATTTTACATGCATTCAGGACTGAATTCTAGTGTTCGTTGGCCATGGAAATGCTATCAATGCAAAAGTTGAGTGTCAACTGAGATTCGAGAGCCCGGTATAATAAATAAGTAGAATGAGTAAGTTAGAATGATAAGTGCATAAGAATATTCTAAGTAGCTAACACGAACGTGATAAATAATGCACAATTGGATTGACCAAGTAGCAGGCAGACCCATTTTTCAAGCTCCACGTACTCAAACTTCATATTAGAAAAGCATACTGTATATATTGTATAAACCCTTTTTATAATTAATATTTTTTTGTATAACCGTTCAGTTATAATTTTAGGCACATGGTGATAAAACCGATCAAATCCATTTAAATCTTGGGAATAAAAACCTCTTAAATCTGATTTTGGAGTGATTTTTACCTTGAAGGCACAAAACCTTAGAAAAAACATGTATGGTTTAAAAATACAGGTGCAGGAAAAATACTATTGAATTATTAGATCCCTTTTTGCTATGGCTGGACGTTCCCTCTTCCTTTTCTGGTCAATGTGACACATATCGTTATCAAAGGCCGAGATACACACGTTGTCAAAGTCTAAATGTTTATATGTACGCCTCAGTCCAAACTGCAAGCATTGTTGTTCCGTCGTGTTCCGTTTAAGTTCGACTGTAATTGAACATACCTACGTTTCAAAGTGCAATGTATCGATTGTTCGAGCAAACCTTATTTAAAAAGTGTCTTAAAATATTTTACCATAAATATTTTTTTAAAAGTCGAAACTATTTAAATAAGTCTATTAAAACAAAACTATTAAAATAAGCTATTATTTTAATGGTATAAAATATTTGATATAGACATTTTATCTATTAAAAGTGACATATATTATTTTTTGTTCATTACTTCCGATGAAAGTTTGAAATCTTTGTTTAGTGTTTATTTATATCTTTTTAACCTATGTTTAACCTATGCGTATACTCGTATATTCTAAATACCTATGTGGTATTTTGTGAAATATGTATAATTTTCTCTCTGCGTTATTATCATTCAAATCTACTCAATATTTAATAGGTAATATATTTAATCTTATTCACAGTAAACAGATAATTCCTATTTTTTTATTAAAAATTAAAACGGCTCTTCATCCTTCTCGTAAGTTATTCAATACGGTTGGCAAGGAAAACTTGTGTAGTTCATAATTGAGTTATTATGTCCAAAGACTTGAACTGACAGAAAAAGTGTATCGTGATTAATGGAAGTTGTTTCACGTAATTACTTGTAAAGGCGTAGTTAATTATATTACTTACTTAATTCCAGAATATTCAGAGCTAGCTAGTAATGGACTGAAGATAATATCGAAAAATAGTTGATTCGGAAGGTATATAATATTAGCCTATCAGTTACAGTTATCCAGTAGGTGTGATTTAAAAGGTGTTATTTTGAATTTAAACTGTATGCCTAACGCTTTTATGTATAATATGTTCAAATAGAACAAATATAAATAGTAGACTAGGTTTGTGTATTCTAAGAATGAGTTCCGTCAAAAACTAATGTCATAAGACGTCACTGCAAATGTTGGAGTATTAATATTTTAAATTCAAGTATGGATGATCAATGAAATAAATCGTATACTGCTCTGAAGATCCTCAAGAAAGGTGAAAGAACTTGTACAACTTCTAAGTGGTTCGTTTTCGTGTTTATAATGGTTCATTTCCGTATGTGTGTCCAGATATAGCACTGGTAAGTGTGTTTTCCTTCTTATTCGTCTATTTGCTTATTTCTATGTAATGAAATGCTACCAACCCAAGATTACTTTTCACAAAATAAATATGAATAGCAAAGAATTTCAAAGCTAATATATATATATATATATATATATATATATATATATATATATATATATATATATATATATATATATATATATATATATATATATATATATATATATATATATATATATATATATATATATATATATATTATATGTATATATATATATATATATATATATATATATATATATATATATATATATATATATATATATATATATATGTATATATATATATATATATATATATATATATATATATATATATATATATATATATATATATATATATATATATATATATATATATATATATATATATATATATATATATATATATATATATATATATATATATATATATATATATATATATATATATATATATATATATATATATATATATATATATATATATATATTTTGTGAAAAGTAATCTTGGGTTTGTAGCATTTCATTACATAGAAATAAGCAAATAGACGAATAAGAAGGAAAACACACTTACCAGTGCTATATCTGGACATACATACGGAAATGCACCACTATACACACGAAAACGAACCACTTAGAAGTTGTACAAGTTCTTTCACCTTTCTTGAGGATCTTCAGAGCAGTATACGATTTATTTCATTGATCATTTATACTTGAATTTAAAATATTAATACATGAAAGTTTTTACCCCACTAGCATTAATCTAGCATTGATATATATGTATATATATATATATATATATATATATATATATATATATATATATATATATATATATATATATATATATATATATATATATATATATATATATATATATATATATATATATATATATTTATATATATATACAGTGCGTTATAAAAGTAAAAAGTAAGGGATAAATTCAATATTGAGATTAAGATGGCGCTCTAAGTGTTCGGGATGTCACGTCATCGATATTTTTTTTAAATGGCAAAATTTATTTTCTCGGCAGATTCTTGTAGACGAGATCTTTATGAGTTCGGCAATATGGCACACTTTATATTTATTTTGAGAAATAGAGGTTTAACCGAATTAATAAAAATTTAATTATTACAACTCTACAAGTACACAAAAATAACATACTGCTGCATGAAAAATAACATTTGGAAAACGCAATATGGATCCTCAACAGATTTAATTTATTACGAGCAAAATATTAATAAGAAAACCGTAAACAATGAACAATTTAACTCAAGAAAATTAGGAGTAAAACGTAGTAAGAAACAAAGAATAAAACAAAGAAAAGAAAAGAATAGGAACGTAGGTATAAATATAATGTACCTAGGTATTAAATTAAATGTTCGAAATTGCGACCCTTCTCTTTTAAGCACAACTCTAAACGATTGAATACGCCAACACATTATTTAAAACAAACCAAGAAACTGCTTTTATCTGGTGCCGTATTCGTTCCTTCAGTTCTTTCAGATTCCTCGGCTTTGGGGAGTAAACTTTGCGTTTCAAATAATCCCAAAGGAAGATCCAATCCAATGGGGTTACATCAGGCGATCGAGCAGGCCATTCCATAGGCGCTCAGTCCATAGGACCAAGCCACCGCTCGGGGAACATCTCGTGTAAATATTGACGGACATTTACTGCATAATCAGAGGGTGCTCCATCTTGCTGATACCAGATCTCATTGGCTGGAACGTCTGGATCATCAATATTTATCAATAATGAGTGTCTCTTGTTAAATTTCCGTCAAAGAAATATGGCCTCAGAATCCTACTTCCTATAATACCCGCCCATACATTTATTTGTTGTGAATATTGGGTGTGAGCCTCAATTGCCCAATTTGGCCTGTCACTATCCCAGTATCTGCATTTTTCGGGTTAAAGCACCGTAGCCTATCATAATTAATATTTCTATTCTTTATTTTTCGCATAACATCTTTGCTTCTAATGATTAACAACACTCTTGACAGTGACAACATTTACTGTCACCTTAGTGTTTTGTTTCAAGCGAGCCATAGCACACTTCTTTCAATTGTTATTTTTAATGCAGCAGGATGGGATTTTTGTCTACTAGTAGAGTTCTCATGATTAAATTTTTATTAATTATTTTAACTTTTCACTAGTATTTATTTCATGTTCAAAGAAATACATTTTTTTGTTTTGGAATGTACACATGCGGTACATATTTCTCTTTTATTATGTTAGTATATATACCATTGCTCTTAATGATAAAGCAAGCAGTAAACTGTGTTAAACATGATATAAAGTTAAATTAGTATACCATCTAGTTAAAATAGATACACGATTTTAGGCTCAAACTGTCTCACAGTAATTGCTTAAACTCTTTGGAACTCCATATACTGATCAATGAAATTCAATTATTGTCAAACAGTTATCTTATTACCATCATCTTCTAAATGAATAAAATTCCAACTTTGTGAAAGTCTCTAGCTGTTAATACGTACTTTCATTTGACATAGCTGAATGGAATTTCTCTTGACATAATTTATATACACATTTCAGTAATTTACCTCTGCGAAAATCAATTAACCATTAATTTTCATATATTTGCTTTGTTAGTATTTGAGTTACATGCAATAATATTATTGGTAAGTTTCTTCCCATTTATTGATATTTTATGTATTTATTCCTCGTTATAGTTAAAGAGATAATATTGAATATACGGGTAAATATAAATATTTAACACAATTCAGTAAAATCACTCTTTTCATGCAGTCTAACAGTTTCAATATTTTGCATTCCTCCCTCCGATGTTTTACAGAAAAAGGAATAATGTATTAGGACTCCATTAAGGGTGATTTAAGCTGCCGTAAATTTCGAACCCAGTGGCGTAGAACTATGAATATTGTTTTATTTTAAAGGTCTATCGTTCTAGCAAAATAATAGATGTTGTGTACGTCTCCAGTTGTTTGTTTATTTTAAGAGATACAGCACAGCGGCTTTAGTAGATCTATATTTTTTTCGTAAATATCAAATGATAAAAATAAATAAAAAATAAAATATCAATTTATTTTATTTGTTTTTTTAAACCCAGTATTTTAAGAGATACGGAGGTTTTCGTAAACCACTGTTTCTGAAGTAAAAAATCTCTTAAAATTTTGTATCAACTTATTATCGACGTAAAGAAATAGGACATATCCTATTAAAAGCGATGCCAAGCAAGAGCAACAGTGTCAGTCAGTAAGCAACTGTGCATTTTGGATTTTGGTAGTATTAAGCGGACGGTATGTGGACGGTAAGCAGGTTACCCTTAAACAAATTATTTTATTGCAATTACAGTATTTACTACATAATAATGAAATTACTTGTAGATAATCTCTGTTATGGGGATTCAGAAATTGTAGACCGAACTGACGAAATTTCGCATCCAAGTAATTAAACATTTTTTATGCACAAAAAAATAAGAATGTAAACGAGTATAAACTGCTATATTTTCAAAATATAAACAAAATTTCCTACGAATATCGGAAAAAGTAATAAAAACATAGGTATATTAACCAGGCTACACAAACTTATCTAGTCTTCGCATATCCGACATCTATAATATATATCTGACATCTATATAACGGCACTATAAGCACCAGGGAGGAAGCGGATACCAAATATAATTTTACAATTTACTACGGACGACGCAGAAACTCAAGTACAATAAATATGGTTACTTTAAAATGAAAGGTAATTTACTACTATTGATATTTATTTTAAAATTAGCTGATATACCAGTTAAAATTGAATGGTTATTTAAATATCAATGCTCCTGCCAAGAGAGCGATATTCGGCTCAATTATACAGTTATAGTGCTGCTATTAATATTATGGAGAATGTATAAGATAATGTGAAAAAGTACTTATATAATTAAAATAACCAGCCGCGGCTGTTAACATTTTTGTTTGGGGGGGCGTTTGGGATTTTTTGGTATCATTTCGTTGTGCTTGCGAATATTTTCTGCATATAACTAGTTAAATTAGAAGCGATATTATTTGTGCCTAGTACCTGAAAGCTTACAATATTATTCATATGCTTCAAAACATTTAGGTCTTTCGTACACTTAGCAATGCCACCGAACTTTCAAAAAACAAAACAAAAAAAACATTTGTCTCTTCGCATACCCACAACAATAACGTATTTTCAAATACTTGCATCAAACTTTTACGTAAACCTTGCTCGATTTTTATAATTGGGTTGCACTTGACTTAAATGCAATATGGGCATAGGCCGTTCTTTTTAATGTTTACCTTGTCTGTCAAATTCAGAGAACTAAAGTTTAAATTCATGAGATCACACACCTTTTTTTTATCTTCAACCCTCAACTTCAAAACAGTATTATAGAAGAAAAGAAACGGCGCGCGTAAGCCAACCGTTTGAGTGGTAAGTACTACTGTGGGCTAGCCGAGTTACGCCCGAAACCCGCTTAAAATTGCCGACTATTTTCTACCAGAAGCATGGCCGCTGGCTGGGCGTTCAGCGTTCAGCCACGGTACCCGGCCCGCAGGTTTCTCCATAGCCGGTGCAGGCGGGCTCTATAGCGGGCTTTATAGCGTGGGCGCTGAACGCAAATGTAAATATTGTAAATAAGATAGTAAATATAGGTAGGTATATTAGATGCTAACATAAGTAAATATTTTATTTAATTGAATTCAATTTGAGGAAAAAAGTATGAATATGTAACAATAATTAGTTACATGTACATACCTCCCTCACCAACCGCGACTGAACATATCATTTCTGAGAAAAAGGCCGAAAATTAAGACCATGACTTTTCACAATTTCTCAAACAATCAACCAGTTGGTATTCTTCCTTCGTTTTGTTTAAGGCACATGCCCTTAAAGTTTATTGTTAATTGGCACAACATGGTTTTATGTTTCCACAGAAAACAATTTCGATAGAGCAAAAGCTGCAGACTCTAAAATAATAGTATACTTCCACCAGAACAACTGTCACTCAGTGACACCCCCTTTTATGTGCTAAGACAACCCACTTCTATTAAAGCTTTTAAGGAAATGCTGGGAACTTAAAGAGTGGCACAGTTGTTTCATAATAGATACAGTGCATTGCAGTAAATGTGATTCATGTTTAGAAATATTTTAACTAAATAGTTGAGGAAAAATATTTAACTTATAAAATATCATTCTTCCCTTATTTAAATATTACAATACTTGGAAATAATTTATGGCATTTGTATGTGAAGATTATTATACGAGAATTATATTATATAGTGTGGCACTCCTTTCTAAATACAGTCTCCTAAAATAGTGCAACAAAAGGGCAATTCCTTAGGACCACCGCATATCTATTACTAATAAATGGGAAGACACATTTTCTACTTGTTAAGCATTATCTCCCACAATACACAATTTTTTCCAGCTATTTCCATTTTCAAACTCACGTACGTCCTTACTACTGCTCCTAGCGAAAAAAATGATCGTTAGTATAGGTATCTTTATAGGACCTTTTTACTAGACAATTTAATTTGCTTCAATTTTGTAAAGAACGATATATATATATATATATATATATATATATATATATATATATATATATATATATATATATATATATATATATATATATATATATATATATATATATATATATATATATATATATATATATATATAATATATATATATATATATATGTAATTTATTCTAAACTGTACGTTTGCAAGTAGTAGACAATAAGTCTACAATTAAACAGCCTTTATAAATAATATAAAATTAACAATATACCTGAAAATCATTAATCTCACAGTATACAATCATTGAAATCGACCCTATTAATTTCTCCTCCTAATCCTATGCTTTTCGAATACCTCCTAACTCTGCTCTGCTACTATGCTGGATCCGTTAGTTCAGTATCACTATATAGCCCAGTAACCCAGTAGTTTTGAAATTTTGGGAATCTATAGATTTTAGTTTCCTATTTAACATACTAGATTTTCCACTTCGTATCTTTGCCGTTCACGCTGCCATATTGCCAAGATGGCGCCCAAAACGAGTTTTTTCAGAATTGTTATTACAAATTAAAGGTGATAAAATTAGCTATTACAAGTATACTATACATATATACTATACATTTTTCTCGTAAGTTTGATAGTTTAGGCCCTACAGTCGACTCATTGCAGGCATGTATGTTATCGCTTGTATTTATTTACTTTTGCGCCTCTAGATTAGCTTTTATTTAATTCTATATAGTTTTCATAGATAGGTTCGGTGTTACTACTTTAATATTCGTATCCACAACGCTTGTTAGGTGAAACTTTATTTATTTATTTATGTCCGTTATATTGTTGTAATTTACGTCTATATTATTGCTGCATATAGAAACGTACCACATGGGAAAATTAGACGATCAAGCGGCGCTTCATCGCCATACTGAAAAATAAATTTGAAGACGCCAAATTCATTGTTAAACAGGCTCCGGAAGATGCAAACAATAGAATTATCGTCCGCATACGCTTCTATAATAATTATTGTTGGTCCTAACAGTATCAAAACGTATACTTCCAGAAGCCGGGAAAAGGAAATATCACTCAGCAAATGCATTCTATAGTCTGAAGAGTGAGTGCTGCATTGAGAAAAATATCCTCTTTTTACATGCCGGAAATTTCCTCTTTTTCGTCGAATTACAAATTAAAATAAAGGAAATTTGTTATTAAAAAGATCCACTGCATTTTTTTCATAGACTTAATACGCGTTACAGGCGATTCATTGCAGTCATGTATGTTATCCCTGTATTGATTTACCACTTTTGTGCATCTACATTAGCAATTTATTTGTTTCTATATTAGTTTTTATGGATAAGTTTCGTGCTACGGCTTTAATATTCGTCTGTAAACCACATACGCGAGCTAGAATATTCGTCGCGTTTTTTATGTTGTATTCCCAGGAGGCATAATCCATAAAATGGGATACTTTTCAGTTGTACTTAAAGGTCATTGTTGTAGATATGGATGGACGGAACTTATCGATATGATACTTAGCTATTAGATATTAGCTGCCGTTGCAGTGTCAGATTGTGTATCAGCGTCTTCGGGGTCCAATTCAGTGTCGGCGTTGGAATGAAATATTTCAAGAGATGATGGCATCATCTGATCCTCCTCGCGAAGGTCGACAATTTTCTCGAGTTTATTTGTACAGTTTAATCTTTCATAGGAACTTCAAATAACCGATCAATGTAATCTGGCATTCCGGCACCTACATGCTGCCCCATATCATGCGTTACACTTGCATGATGTGAATTTCAGAGGGAGCAGGATCTCTCAATGTTTTTAGTGGAGTAAGTCCGCTGTTTGTCATTTTCCATCTTCATTCTTCTGCATTTTTTTGCACTCCATACCACAACTCTACCTAATAATACGTACGAAGGGAATGTTGTCATGCAGCTGCACTTGTGGCTGGCATAGTAGCAATATTTGACAATACCTTAAATATAGTTAAATACCTTAAATAAAGTTGAACAACTTTTCGGTATTAAGGACAAGAAGCGTTCGTATCGATAGTTGTCCAGTATTCTCAATGTTCCTTTTGCACCCATATAATGAATAAATTGAATTGAATAGAACGCTCTACTGCATTGGCAACATGGTCAGGATTAGATGTAGGGTTTATGAATATCTCGAAAACCCCGCTTAGAAGTTCGTTTTTTCCAAGAACTGTAAGGGACTTAAATTTCCCATGATGAAAAAGAGCCGAGGTTGTGTCACGGCCGCTGAAGGCTTGTAAAAAGTGGATATTTTTTTCAATGCAGCTACCATCCTTCAGACTATGCGTAGAATGCATTTGCTGATAGATATTTCCTTTTCTCGGCTTCTGGAGGTATACATTTTGTTGAGCTGAGCTGAGCGGAGTTAGGAGAACAAGATGATGAACAACAACATCTTCTGCAATAATTATCGAGGCATATGCGGACGGTAATTCTATTGCCGTATTTACGATAAGTGTGCATCTTCCGCAGCCTATTTAACAATATGTTGGCCTCTTATATATGCAGCAATAATACAGATGCAAATTACAACAATATACGTACCGGACATAAAGAAATAAATCCACCTGAAATGTGGATGCGAATAGTAGCACGAACCTATCTATAAAAACTATTATAGAATCAAATAAAAGCTAATGTACAGGCGCAAAAGTAAATAAATATAAGCGATGTATGTTATGCCTAAAATGAATCGCCTGTAGCGATTAGATTATAGAACTTATGAAAAAAATGTATAGGACTTGTAGCAAATTTCCTCTCCTTTAATTTGTAATAAAAAAATGCACTAGGAGGAACCGAAAGCCAGATATTTTGATGAAACCCGTATTGGGCGCCTTCTTGGCAATATGGCAGCGCGAGTGCCAAAGATATGAAGGGGCAAATCTAGTATCTATCGATTCGCAAAAAATTAAAACTTGGGCTACTGGGCTAATATTGAAATTCATTCAACAACCAATAGTACAATTTCCAACATTTTACCCTAGCTTGCATTTTAACATAAATTTTATGTGTTAATGATGGTATAAAATATCAATAACTATAGGTAACTTCGATTCAATTAAAAAATGTCGAATTGCAAGACTGTTGCAATTTCATAAAGTTATTTATCTTTATAGTTATCTGGTTTTGCTGTAGAAAACGATATCATACTGGTAGTTATTCTGAAATTGATATTACCTAATCATTCCAATCGTGATTGAGCAGTTTCGCAGTGAGCAGATTCAAGTTGGCAGTTTTCTGTTCAATCACAGTCGCATTATTCTGCTACATCATTGTTGTCTTTTCGTTTTCCATCCCCGTTGTGATACATTTTTTAATTTGAATCTGTATTGAGTTCGTAAAATTCAATATAAAGGTATTTCACAAATATTTCCTCTATGTAGTATTAGAAATAGAACGTTATTCGAACGATTATAATCGTACGAAAGGTATGATTATATTTTTACAAAATTGTTATTTGTGTACCAAGATACTAAAGTTGAACTTTTTATCACGAATGTGGATACAAAGAAACTTTAGTGTCTAGGTACACATTATATATTATGTTTTAAATTAAATTATTTAATTAAAAAAATATAATTTTTAAAAATACAAAATTATGCCACAAATACTAAACAGCGTTTCTTGTGTATTAACTTGCCGTTTATCTATCACTCCGCCTACTTGAAAAAATCGTAAAATAATGGATTACTATATGAATTATTTTTCGTTCTCTACTGCCGATTTAGAAGTTCTTTAGTGCTGATGTCGAAAAAAAAATTGTGTTTTATAGGGTACATTATATATAATTCCATCTCTGTTTATGATATTTTCGTGGTTGAAGGAATACATTTTAACTGTGGTATCATTATTGTTTGCTTAATTTGATAGTTGATTGACTAAGAGTGTTTCGCAACATATTTAAGTCCTTCAAGAAAATGACCATCCAGTTACAAATTGGATAGTATTATGTAATATCCTGTTGTCTTCAGGTCGTTAGCATATTGGTATGGAAAAAAATTGCTTTTAACCTAACAGCAAACATTGTTACAAAATGGCTATAAAAAGATTTGTTACAAAATTATTGTTATACAGGGTGTTTCAATAGTCAGCCAGATCTTCAGCCGTCAAGCTGGCCCTTATATACTATTTATAAGGTTATAGAAACTTCTAGAAGCTTCTCGATTATCCCATCCCATTCTAAATTATGTACAAGAAATATCGACGCGTTAGCCGTAAAAAACAAAATTATTATAGGGGTTTGTTTTTACAACAATATCTCAGGGTTACAAAAACTCACAATTTATCATTTTATTAGTGCAAGTTGTCCGTCGAATTTCATTATTCTAAATTCCTCCATTCTGGCGAAAATTAATAAAAACATTTTTTTATCCCATCTTTAGAAGGCTGAAACTTAAAGGGGATGAGGTAAATTATATGAAAGCCCCCTTATTTTTGCTGAAAATTTGAAAAATAAACACCCGTATAAACTAAGCTAGAAGAAAAATGAATTAACGGCAATGCTAAAATTACAACAAATTTCAGTGAAATAGCAAATAAGAAAATTGAACTCTTCTAGTGTCCTATTCAATAACAATAATATAACAATAAACAGTATGGTTGTTAGTTACTTCTAATGCTAGTAATCTCTTAAAACGACTTTAAACAAAATAGAATTTTTAAATATGAATACGATGATAATGAGACTTCATTTTTCACAAAACAAGTGATTAGTGTTATTATTTCCTAAAATACCATTATTTTATTTGGTTTGGATAATTAAACACAGATGCTGATGAGTCAGTAAATATATCAATTAAAACTTTGTTGCAGTTTAACAAAGAGTTTATGAAAGGGATGTTCCTAAAATCAGGATTTCGTAGTCAGCGACCCACAGCTACACCAAATACTAAATTAAACTTTGACGTATATTTTCCGTTATTCTGTTTAACTTCCATAAACCTCAGCACTTTACGTATTCCTTTCATAATTAGCTACAGCTCCTGCGAAACTAATATGCAACATTGTTCAAAATTCATTTAAATAAGTTTTCTATAATATTTTAATAATAACGTATATCATTCAATACATTGAAGATTATGACTAAAAGCCTCGCTAAAGCCACAAAAATACAGCTAGTACAATAATTAGACAAAACTAATAATAAACTGTAAAATTATCCCTCGAGTAAGCCCTCAATATAGGAACTATTTAGTTACAAAAAAAAACTGAATGAATAATTCAGCACATGAATAATTGATACAAATGCTCTCGCATTTGTATCAATTATTCATGCGAACTTATAATTCCCATAAATATACAAAACTGGATAGGAATATACAAAACAGTTTGGACAGTGCTGATACAGTGCAGCTATATCTCCGCAGTAGATGCCACACTTATTTAGTTTGACTACTTGACGCTACTTGACACCACGCGTGAGGTGGTGTGGAGATATATCGCTACTCTATATAACATTTTTTAAAATAAGTCTACGTTTGTCAATATTCTTGGCTATAGATGTAACTCGAGGAGCCGAGGTTCCATCGCTGTTTACCCCTAATATCTATCTAGACCGAGACCGTCTCATAAGGGGAGGGTCTCGCGTTTCACGTGACGCTCCCCACAAATATTATCAGTGTCACGTGAAGTTGCGCAGCCTCCCCCGGTCCCACCCTGGCTGATGGGCCCACCGGCAGAGCCTTGCTTCTGGCGCTCTTGACGTTCTTCGCCGGTGTGTCTCTCGTTATTGTAATCCTCTCTGAAATCATGGCCGGTCCAGCTATGTATTTTATACCTATAATATTCAGTAAAATTTTTCTGTAGTGAGTTGGACATAGCGAGCACGATTTAAGAGGTAAAGTAGCAAGTGTATTTTAGGTTACCGCGGTTATCACTTAAGTTATTAAGTCAATTTCCTCATCTGAGGTGCCGGTTTTTACAGTCAACTCCATTTACTCTTTTATATCGTCTAACCGATACATGTTCTTCATTGATAACATGTCTCCGACATGCTGTCCATTTTGTGAAGTGACTTGTTGATGGGCTTCATGCAGTAAAAGCTTGACATCAGCTAATTTAAATGTGCTATTGTGCTCCACGACGTATGGCTTTATTATGGATTATTAATAATGGTGCAGGGGTACCGTAAAACTATTCTATTAGTTTCCCCCACCATGGCGTCGATTACATGTAATACCAGATGATTACGACTGTATTGTTTTATTAATTCCAACATATTTCAAAAAGGACTCGTGAAACGGCATTCACTTCTCGCGAACACAATTTGTAATAAGTACTTTTCGCCATCCTATCGTGGGGGTCCATAACAATGACGGCATTAGGTTTCAACAACGGCAGAATACTTTCATTCTATTGAAACACTTATTCGTTTATTTTCTCGCGATAGGCATTATTTTTCTTATTCAAATAAGAACATCCCACTCCACAAAACCAAATTTGTAAAAAAACCTGTACTATGCAAATATAGGTAATTTGCATAGTACAGGTTTTTTTGCGGCTTTAGTCAGTTGTATTAATCGGCACGTCACCATTGGTAATCATTTCGTAGCACACATTTGTGTCACTTTATTATTTTCCGTGACACGCGCACAAGGGCGACGTCAGTAGTTCTGTGAAGGTAATCGAGGTTAGTAGTTTTGTGACAAATATCATGGGGATTTGAGATTTTCTGATTTCCGCTTCCTGCACCTCCCGTTTTACTTCGTGTAAGGGCGTGTGGTGGACATCTTGATTTTATAACGTTTAAGTGGTTTCCTTATAAATAACGTACCGTAATACGCTCCGCTATAGTGGGATTTTTGTAGGAATTTACTGTCGATATGTGTGATATTGGTCATCTACACATGCAGCTGTGCTGGATTGAATAACTGTTAATAAATTGAGTACTCGCCAACACTTCTTGAAGCCGTTTAATATCGATTAAGGCTTCTTACGGCGAGTGTAAATTTACTCCACGTCTTCACTTTGTGGCTTCAAGTCACGCCATCTAGTCATCCAGCTACTTAGCCACTCGGCTACCTAGATACATAGCCATTTACACTCTACGTAGACATTTGGTCATTTCACTCACTTGAAATCCATAGTTATATTACCTGGAATCTTCATTGGATAGTATACCTTACACTTAGACTTGTCTGACAGAGCATTAATGCCCTGCGTTTTGCTTGGAATGTTGGACTGACTTCCGCTGGTGTGATAAAACGTTTTCATAACCACAGATTTACCGGGTGTACCGGGAAACGAGAAGGCTGATCATTTGGCCAAATTAGGCACTTTAGAGACACCTACTAGGCCTGAACCCTTCGTAGGGATCTCCAGAAGCACAGCGGTTCTCTCAATGAAGACTTTAGCCCAACAAAGGTTTCAACATTCTTGGACAACTGCCCCAGGCATGAGGCAGGCTAAAGAACTTATATCTGGTCCCGACGCTGGGAGGACTAGACACCTGCTGGAACTAAGCAGATGTAATTTAAGAACAGTGACTGGCTTAATGACCGGTCACTGCCACTTAAGACGACACCTTTACATAATGGGTCTTGTGGAAGACCTTGAGTGTAGGGGATGCTTGGAAGATGAGGAAACAGCGGGGCATGTTCTGATGAATTGCCCCGCTTTCCTGCATACACGCATGCGACACCTGGGATAACCGATGCTGATACCCAGGGACCTTAGAGAGCTATGTCCTAGCCGTCTAGTTGGCTTTATTAAGTCAACTGGACTAATATAGCTTTCGAAAGGCGGGACGTGACGGGCCCATAGTGAGGCCTATACGTCATAAGGGCATAGCCCCCGCCAATCTAAATCTAAAATCTAACCACAGATTTCAATACTGGAGAGAGTCACCAGGAGACCTGCTTCCCATTTTACATATAAGCTATAGTTTAAGTATGCTTCTAGACGAACCACCCTTTTTTTGTTAAGAATATTTTGTGTTGATGGGGTGATCCCCATATCTAATCAATTTGAGCCTTTGGCTATATTTAACTTTTATTTTACCTTAGTGTACTTGTACCTAAATGCTTCCACTATTTAAATTGTACTGTGTGTTCAATTATGCTAACCCATTGGCTAATTTTACCGCACGTATATTAAGTAGTATTAGGTAGTATGTTTAATTAGGTATGGCCTAAATCTTTCCTAGAATATTGTTTGTGGGAGTCATCGTGCACTCTGAATCTACACTGGTAGTAGATAGATATTTATTGTTTTATTTTATGAAAATTATGCATTCTTGTGTGTAGCACAACATTTGGGATATATCTGGGGATTTCCTTCTAAATTACATCACAATTTTACATCACGGAGCACGATACGCGAGTAAAGTAGATCACTTGTAAAGCTTTCCTGTAATTTTGCCTGATTTGAGTGGTATTTTGAAACATTTGAAACATTATTTTTGTCTGAATCATTGTGCATTGTGTTTATTGTACATTTAATAGATGATCACCTTCTATGATTTATTGATTAGTTGGTAATTTTTTTTAACTTTAAAGTGAGGAAATACAGCTGAAGTGAGGAAATATATCTCTACCAAGACAATAAAGGAGTCACCATATCAAAAACTACGCCCAGTAACTCAACCTCTGAGGCCAAGTATTGCACCGAGGATCGTATCGAAGGTATGTCAAATAAGGTATGATCAAAGTTTACGAGTCAATTAGAAGCAGAAATTGATAAGAAATTTTCTATACTGGATGCAAAACTGAATGAAATCACTAACAAATAATTTGTGTCAAATAGCGGCCTCTAATGAGATCGCAATTAAAACTCTTAAAATGAAACGCGACAAACTTGAACAGCACAGTAAGAGAAATATGTTACAATTATGTGGTTTTTCAGAAGAGGAAGGAGAGGATACCCTCACTGTTGTGCTACGTTATATAAATGAGCCTCTTCTAATTTCTTGTTCCCCTGCCGATATCAATGATATATTTCGTTTGCGGACTAAGCATGCCTGAAAACCAATAGGTATTTGTCGATTTTGTGACGTATATAAAACGCAATGAAGTTTTTCAGGCAAAGTTACGAGTTCTTGAAACCTTCGAGTATCTTTAGATATGAATGCCTTACTAAACATCGCTACAATCTCCTTCTGGTGGCTAAAAAGAAGTATGGTAACCAGGAAATGTGGTCTTATGGTGGCAGAGAATTCTCCAAACATGATGGGAAAAGGTATCAGATCACATCTGACAAGGACTTGGTGAATATTTAAGGTGGTGCAGCTATACTTAAACTGCTCCTTCAAATTATTCCTGTTTTTTGCTCGAATTAATTATATTATATTATCTGCATTTACTTTTCTTTATTTTTCTTTGAAATCTTTTTTGCTCAAGTACACTTGTCTAAGTACATACGTTAATATTGAATAAGAATAGAATAGGAACTTTACAAATGGTTAACTATTGCGATACTGTCAATATCTTGAAATGAAGCTAAGAATGTACTACGAAAACTGTAGGGGATTGATTACCCACGAAAACTGCAACATTTTATCCAAATATACTATTAGAAACATATGATATTGTTATTCTAGCCGTAACCTGGCTAACGTGTGAATTTAATGATAGTGAAATTTTTTATAATAGATATAACGTATACCGGAAGGACAAAGATGTACGTGATACCGGTAAGGTGGTGGAGATGGTGTCTTAATTGCAATACTTAAAAAATATAAAGCGTCTACTATAACTTTGGAAACTTATTTAGAAATTTTATTCGTTAAAGTAGACATATTAGGCAATAACTTTATTTATAATTCAACCTATATAGTTCAACACTCAATGTTATAAAAATTATGCTGAACGTTTTTCCAATATCGAAAACTTTGTCTTTTCAATTTAATAGTAACAATCAGATCATAGCAGCAATGTCTACTGTTATGTTTTGAGTGAAGATTTAAAAACATTGGACTTTGTTTTTGCAAACACTAATAACAGGGTAACGGAGGAAATATTTCCTTTGGTCCCTCTTGATAAAAAACAACCAGCTTAATTACTGAGGTTGACATGAAGAAAAGAATCGCAATCATAGCACAGATACTAATAATCTACCTGACAAATATAACTTTAGACAGGCAGACTGCTGTATGATCTTTTGAGGCGGTGTGACTGGACAGCGATAGGACACTTCGAAAATATAGACGAGGCTGTAGAATACTTTTACAGTGTATTCTATAATATGTTCGATATATGTGTTCCCAAATATCATAATACATAATAGACAAAACAAATGTCATAGAAAATATCCTCTATGGTTCACGGATGAAATTAAAAAGTTAATTAAAGTAAAAAATCCCCTAATGAAATTGAAAAATGAATCACATATTTATTTAAATACCTTTAAAGCTAAACGTGTTGAATTAAAAATAAAAAAGGCATATGCAGAGTATATTCAAAAGGTAGAGGTAATTATATGCAATGATATGAATAATTTTGTAAAATCTAAAAAACAGAGAAATAATTCGGGGAATCATTTTCAAATTAATGGTACTACTACCAATGACAGTAATTTAATTTCTAAAAATTTTGCTAATTACTTCTGTAAAGTATATAGTGAAGACTCTACACATGCTTTTGATATTATTAAAAGAGTAGCGGAGGATGATTTATCACTTAAACAAGCATTAAATAACAGCCACATCCACTGAAATATCTATTGGTGATTTAGAACTTGCATTTAAAAAACTTAAGCCCAACCGGTCAGGCGGACTGGACAATATTCCCTGCTACCTTATCCAAGCCTGCAAAAATTACCTGATGTCTCCATTATTAGTTCTCTTTCAAAAATCACAGAGTGATAACATATTTCACAATAAATTTAAATAAACAAAACTAACAACTATTCGTAAAAATGACAACAAAGAGCTAGCAACTACCGTACTATTGCTATCCTCAACAGTGTTGCCAAACTCTATGCATGTGTGCTGTATTAAAAGTTATTTATTAGGTGTATATAAAGGAACATATTTCCGCCAACCAACATGGATTTTGCAAGAAAAAGTCGGTAGAAACAAATTTAGCAACTTTTGTTAATATAAATAGTTAGTTTGTTTTTAGAGGGGAGTGGTTAGGTTGACGCTGTATACACAGATTTTGCCAAAGCGTTCGACAAGGTGCACCACGATATACTGTTGGCAAAACTTTTCTCCTATAGACATAGCAATAATTTATTGCTTCTTATCTCACTCACAGATATCAATTCGTAACATTTCGAGGATTTAACTCCTAACTAAAGGATTTTTTGGCAAAATCTGGCGTACTACCGCAGGGTCAAATCTTGGTCGCTTGATTTTTTTAATATTTATCAACGACTTATCCAATTTGATCGTATCTGGTATCTTGTTGTTCGCTGATGACTTTAAAATATTTAAAGAAATAAAAAATGGAGATTAACAACAATTGCTAACAAAAATACTTAGAGAACATATTTGATTGGTCAATTAAAAATAAATTCTATTTTAACTTAAGTAAGTGTTGTGTACTCACTTATTTCAAAGCAAAACCGCTACCTGATTGTAATGTTAACTTTAATTATACAATGAACCAAGTCGTATTGAACAGATGTACTGATATAAAAGATTTAGGGATTATGTTTCAACATAACTAAGTTTGAAACACAAACTATATAACTAATCAAGCTCAAAAATTGTTAGGATTAATTAAACGTATTTCGTACGACTTTAAAAATATTGAAACAATTAAATATCTTTATAACTCATTCCTCCGGAGTCGCTTGGAATACGGTTTAGTTATATGGTTTCACCTAACGCAAACTTAGAAACACAAAATAGAAACCATATACAAATTTATCAAGTATATTTACTTCAAAAATACAATATTAACACTGGCTACGTTCATTATGACCCAATTCGTAAAGATCTGCAAGTAGCACATCTCAATGGGAGAAGAGTTCAGCACACACACACACACATATATATATATATATATATATATATATATATATATATATATATATATATATATATATATATATATATATATATATATATATATATATATATATATATATATTCCTCTACAAATTAATAAGTAATATATAGGACAGTCCTTACCTTAAGGTTCCGGACCACAGGTTAGGTCCAAAACTTACTGTATTTAAAATAAATATAACTTATTCATTCTTAAATACTATGTGTATAACTTACAATCAACTGCAAGGGAAAATAACGTTAGGGATCTACGATACTAGCCAGCACATATTTAAAAAAGAAATAAGGAAATTTTTCAGTAACGCAAGCCCCCTATAGTTTTCGACAAAGAACAATGTATTACGTATGTGTTTTTTTTAATTTTTAGTATATGTAATGTCTGTGGTGTATGTTAATATTTAATACTTTTTATAATTTTTTCTTATTATTAAGCTGAGTTAGCTTAGGCAAACTTTTATTGCCCAAGGGTAAAAGTGTGTTACTGTTGAGTGTTTGTCCTTACCCGAGAATTTTTTTAACCCACTGGACAGACCTTCATTGTAAACTTGTCGTGTTGTGGGCATTGTTGAGTATTTCTATACTTTGGGGTTTGTATATCCGGTCTCGTCCATATAATATATGCGACGACCCTCCGTGAGTTTCAGTTAAATATACGCATCGCCTAGAAACTGTCTGAAGGGGATCTACTAATAATGCATTCCTACCTCTTTTGCGTTCTTAAACCCACTTTTTTAAACAATTTCCATAATATCTATGGTGGCTCTGTCGATCGATGGCAATAGTGACTCATTTTGTAAAAAAAAGCAGTGCGCACAATTTGTTGCGTATTTTTTTGTGACTTGTCCAATTTATCATGGGCCTTCGTGCATAACCTTTTCTTCGGAGGCGGCAATAAAACTCATGTCTTTTCCGCGGATGATCTTCCTGAAATACCGATGTCTGCCGACGTTAATTTGACACTCTCTGACTTGGATACAGAGTTATTTAAATGATATGAAAAATGTTTTAGTCGGAAATTTCCTCGATTGAGCAGTTTACCCTGCTGATATTTGAATGTACCGCCAACCAATTCAGACAGTGCAGATACAGCAGCTGCCTCACCTTCACCAAATTCACCTCATTCCGGATGTCATTAAACTATTCAGTCCTGCCAAACTATTGGGTAAAAGAGGAAAATACTTTAAAAACAACAAATGATCACCGGTCTGCATCATTCTCTATGACCGAAAGTGGGATGTGTCTTTCCATCATTTTTGCATGCAGATCTCAGAAATAAGCCCAATCTTTTGATGGGACCTTCGGTTTTCTCAAAAATAATGTCAGTTTTCCATTCTCGCATTTCTTGGACAGTTTCTCATGGGAGAAACTCACAAAATAGGAGTTCTCCCATTTTCTGTGTGAATGGGATAGTAGAGCGCCAGAGAAACACTATAAAGTAAAAGTTGACCTCAATGATTAAATTTTAATCTAGCAGCGAAAAATATTTAACATTAATCTCTTATGAACCCTCTAAAAATAACCCTACTTCCATTACATATTAAACTGAGACTGATAAAGTTGTTCGTTATACCCTTATCTCAGGAGAGTGAATGCTTTAAATACAGGACTAAAAGAAATTTGAGGCATCACTTCTTTAAAAATAAAGCTGGCATTTTCGTTGGCTCTCAAAACAGATAGCTCTTTAGGGATGAATAATTAGTTAAAATCATGTCAGCAAAAGAAAAGCAAGCTTGAAATGAATTTAAAACAGCCGTTCTATGCTTTATTGGCAATTTTAAATATCCTCACTTCAAAAATCACGCCAAGTAACTCTACGTCCTCGCAGAGTACCACGGGAATCCACTGATCCGGCTGGCCACGGACTACGATCCAGAGGAAGCAGGACCTCACAAGCGGCCAAAGACCCAGATCCTGGACAACGGGTAAGTATAATATAATCACTATCTTATATTTCAGCACGACTCATGCGATAAGAAGCTGCCGACACCGAAGAAAAGAATAGGACTAAAGAAAACGGAGCGAGAAGACACTAAAACGGCGGCGAGTGGAAATCCAGTGGACGGCGAGGCCGACTGCCTGGCCAAACCACACTCGGCCTAGGATATTAGGGTCTCGGATATTAGGGATAAAAAGCGATGGTACCGCTCGGCCCCATCTTATCGGTGTCACATCTCTAGCCGGGATTAATGGCGCATTTCAAAATGTGAACTATATGCACCAGAACTATATGGACTATCATACATAAAAATTGTAAAGAGACTTTGCCACCAAGCCACCCGTAATAGGATGGTTTGAAGAAAAGTACTCAAGTAAAATGGAGGAATGCAGAAAGGACCTAATGAGGCCTAAGTGCTGTAGTGGAAGTGACACCACTACACTCCGACCCATATACATACATACATACCGTGAAGCGAGGGTTAAACTTCAACGCCCTATATTTAGAATTATTTATATATTTTCAACGCCCTATATCTCGAAACCCACTGCAGAAATACGTTTATTGTTTATACCACAAAAATTACGCACTTCACGGAGATATATCGACTGTTTTCGCTATTAAAACTGAACCACCTTGTTATAATAAGAAACAATTTAAAAAATAGCAGATCATTAAAACACTAAATACCTTGCCGATATATCGTACACTATTCATGGAACCTCCGCGTACAGAGCCTAGTTGTTTTGGAGCTGTCAATTAAATTTCTTCCCAAACCATTGCAGAACCTTCTAATGGAAGTTCTGCAATGCGTGCTGCAATAGCGTGGTTTTAGGAATGTTTCACCTTGAAAACGCTATTAGACTTTCGGTGAACCGGTGAACCCTTGCGCTGTACAGACAAAACCAGGACTAGATACTTGTAGTCACTGAATCTGACCTATCTGATCATAAATACATTTACTAATTATTAGAAATAATCGAATTTTGAATCTTTTTACTTCTGATTACATCACTCTCAATCATATTCTCATTATCATATTATTTATTGTTGGATATTAATTAAGAAAGACAACAAATTTTACAAGGCAATGGGCAAATTATAGAATTTAATTGCAAATCCAATGTGAACATACATTTACAATTATTATTGAGATTTATGTAAAATAATGGCATTACATCATTTTCACCACGAGTGTTTTTACCCCACAATTTGAACCACAAGGGTTAATTATTCATACATTTATGTCTCTATTTGTAAAAGTCGGTCATACTCATTTAATGATTACTGAAATAATTGGAACTTTCGTTTGATGGTTTAATATATCACATCAATTATGTTCAATTCATAGTGTCGGAAACACGGGGCAGTATATGATAGAGGTTAAAACGTAATGAAATGTCATAATATAATGGAGCTTTGTATGCATATTAAATGATTGGACATCAAAGTATGACTTGACGTATTTCTGCATTACATATATCTAAATGTAATTATCACTTCATATAATCAGTTTTTTCGTAGTTTTCTAAAAGTCAAATTATTTAATTAATTCGTGTTTTAATTATTAATTTTAATTTTCTTACATTCTCAATAATTTACACTCAACTTCTGCACAATAAATTTGCTCCTGCATCGGTTTCAATTAACTTTATTTCTAAAATAAATCAATTGTCACAGATATGTGACGTGATACCTTAACGGAGTTATGTCCTATTTGGTAATTTTACAGGTAATAAAAGTAGAAAATAATTACGGTTTATTAAAAAAACTGAACATTTTCAAATTATAAGTTTACTAAGTTACTAAGTATAAATAAGTCATATAAAGCTAATAATAGTAATAATAATCTTATTTGGAATTACTATGTCTTTCGGCAAAGCACGGAGCGTGACATAAACCTATGAGAATACCTTTATTATGCTTACAATCTAAACACGAATACCATGTGATTCTCCTTTTTTTTTTAAATGTAAAAATCGGCATCGACATCGGCATTTTTCGTTTGTCTTCTCTTTGCGGAAAATGAGTCGTACGGGAAGCTGTCTGCTTTATTTTTTTTTCTAACTTTTCTTTTGTCCATTGTCCTTTTGTTTTTTCTTTTGTCCAAAATGAATTAACCATTATTTTGACTCCAAAACATTAATTTACACATAATCTGTTGCTCATTTAAAATATATGGGTATAAATCCCTGTAAATAGGAAAATTTTCTACTAGAAATAAAAAAAAACTTTCAATGTCAATATTAGCATGTTCTATATATTATATATATATATATATATATATATATATATATATATATATATATATATATATATATATATATATATATATTTCTTTTAATCCTCTGCTTCCTTGGGTTCATCTCACTAACTAATTTAATTTGGTTTTTTTTCTTAGTTATTTTTTTTAAGTTGAAGTGCTTTAAGCTCCTTAGGTTTCGCTTATTTTCCTCTTATCTTTTTTGTGATACTCCTTTTTATTTGATTTTAGGTTTTCTTTAGAGATTTTCCCATTATTCACGTATGTTTCTACAATTTAAAACTTAAAATAATTCCCTGATACTAAATATGATTTTCTCATATTTAAATGATGCATCAAGTAGTTTTTCGTTATTTAAAGTTTATGCGAAATTAAATTTGAGGTTATGATATAAAAATAACAATAACATACTCCCTCTGGATAACGAATATACATGACAGCATAATTCTATTTTATTTAAACAATTAATGTCAATAAGCTAATGAGGTAATGACCAATAATAAAAACAACTCACCTGTTTTAGTTACTTTAATTTATTTTAAAAATAATTCAAAAAGACAACTGGGGCTTCGCTAACTGTAATATGTACACTAAACAACTCTGCTTAAAACGCGTTGGTCCGCTAGACATTAGCGACTAAGTAAGTTTCATTGAATTGTCCTCCGAATATAACTCGTGCTCTCAGTTTTGGATCAATATTTGTCATTCATTCATTACTCGTTGCTGCTGTTTAATTTTAATTGTAATTATTTTCGTCACAGTAGCAACTCGTATTCAGAATGACAAATGTTGTCGGCGAAATCCAGAGCACTTTTATTATATATGATCATTTTATAAGGAATATTTTTGTATCTAGTTATTTTTATCTAAACGTGCACCGTGCCCGAGATAATCTAGAAAATGTGGGTGGAAACGACATAGGATGAACACACTATTTAGGGCTGAGAACCTTTCGGTTTAGTAATTTTCATTTTCAACAATTCTGTCAATTTTCCAAAATTTTATGAATTTTGTCAGATATAAATCGTTATTCTACTGAACTATTACTAAAGTGTCGAATATCATATTCTATATATATGTAGTTTTTTTTACTTTCAATAAAAATCCTTTTCTCACAAAAAAGCAGATCATATCTAGTCAATACGGCGCGCGGTGGTAAATGATAGGTAAATTCAAATGATACCCATGTAGAGAACCAAGTTTGCCGTTATGAGTTAAATGAGACGTAATATCTACCGTTCCAAAATTGATAGTTGCTTGCGAAAAATTATAGGATGGTGACAGGATAGTAATAATGATTTTCTATTTGTTTCCTCAAGAATGATCTCACAATTTAACAAACAATAACGATTTTTGTAATAATTAAAATTAATCTTTACTAACGGAACTGATATATTATCGATCAAGATTATATTAAAAGGACATTATTTGCAGAATACTCATCGTCTTAACGTAACTTCAGTCTTAACGCAACTTGTATTAAAACTTTTATTTTGTAAAGTTTAATACTATACGCTAGTATGTCTATTAAAATAATTTATAGATGTATAAAGAAATGTGAGTAGCGTAAGATACGAAGCATGGAACCTACTGATAAAACACCAAACAGAATAAAAATGTATTATCAGGCTGATAAATCCAGATTAAGCATGTTTGGGGAAAATGGCATCATAAAGTTGATTGAATGCAGTAAAAGGTCCACAATATTAAATGGCCCTTAATCAAGAGTGTGGTATTCCCGATAAGAAATTCACAAGTTGGTTAGTGCCCATGATAGTGTCAAGTTAGCTAGTTTCCATGCATTTAAAGTCTATATTAAAAAATGGCTAATATATAACAAATACTACAATGCATGTCATGTATAGTTTGTAACGTCGAAATATGAGACATAAATTATATCATTATATCGATCCCTTCACACCTGCTACCGCATTTTTAACAGCGTTGTCAAGTATAACCGATTTCCAGGAATTTAAGGAAAAATAAATGATTTTATATACATCGCCCATCACATTATGACATTATCGTGCAGTATAACACAAAATTGATCACACTATACCTTTACTATACATTTCGTCATATCATAAAACAATTGGATGTTAAATGTGAGGCAGAATAAGAATGTTTCCCATTCGAATATTACGGATCCGTTTTACACGTTCCTCGGCCGTGTCATATCGGCATCATTGGCATTCATTGGATGCCTAAATTGCCTAATACCATCGAACGTTTTGTGGTAAAGTGGGGTCAACAATAATTCTTGAAATAGAAGTAATACAGTTATTCTTTAATTTAGTGTATTATTTTGATGGGTTTTGTGTTAAAATTGATTAGTTATTAGCATTCTATCAAAACATAACAACTTGTTGGATGAAAGCGCCTTTATAGTGACGATTTTAGCTTGCTGTACGAAAAGTTATACTGCCCCGATCTCCCAATGCGGCAAGACGTTAATTTACAAGAAGTTCAAATGGTAAAAAGGCAATAAAAGTGCAGAATCTGACGGTTCACAGTTTGAGGCGTCCTAGATAAAATAATAGCAATAGGCGTGTAGCAAAAGGTAGCAACGTTCCAGATAGTACGGAGGCGTTACGGTAAGTGGCAGCACCAGAATCCAGCATTATTGTCAACAAACCAGTGTCGTGGAAATAGTGCTCAGTGTTGTGCTTCGCAAAATATAGAGGATTAACATAAAACACATTATAAGGTAATTACCATCTCAAACATTGTTACGTTACAAACAATAGGTTACGGAGGTTTGCGTAGGGTATCTATAAGGTTCAAAATCATTTATTTGCATTACAATTTGCATATTTATATTCATACTTCTATTTGCATGACAATAAAAATACTCATATACAACTTCTTCTTTATTATTATTATCTTGAAACAGTCCAGGAAACAATTTAAGTTCTACAATTTGAAGAAATTGAAATTAAATTTATTTAATAAAACATAATAGTAGGTATCATAGATGCATTCATCATTTGAAAATAATTTCAGTTTTAAAATTCTAATATTGCAAAATCTACATCGACCTAATTGGACCCCCTAATGACTATAGTGTACTCATGCTTCTCAGTGAACCTTCTCCAATCATAAATTAGTGTTCATAGAACTGGCGCCCATAGGAAGGATTCAATAGGAAAAAATAGTGTCCTGAAAACTTATCAGACGTTTCTTCGCTATGCAATCACTGTTATTATCTCAATTTATCTAAATCAAAAAACAATAACTTTTAAATTTTGGTAAGGTAAATTATATATTAGGTAAGGCAACATTTTACGATCCACTATTACATACATACCGGACTAAAGGTAATTTCAATGTGATTTAGGAGATATCAAATACGACCTTCAATTAGTGACCGATGGCCACATAAAAGCAGAAATAATGAGCGTCAGTGTCGGGATGCATGACGTCAGACGCGTATCCCTGGAGACCATGCCAACTTAACTTTGTCCTATTCCGCACCGGAGCAATCCGGAGTTTCAATATCTCAGATAACCTTTATTGCCGGTGCGGATTGCCATGCATCCCCATATTGCTTATATAAAAACATGTTTTTGTTGTTCTCACTTTTATCACAGAAGATCGTGAGACACGTATAGATATTAACACGGTGCTTATATTGTTTACCTATTTCTCATATACTAACACAAAACATATTTGTAAAAATTCAAATTGTCATCGCACATCAAAAAAAGACTTTTCTTAACTTATTTCGTGATATTAAAGCTTTATATTTTAGACAATTTGTTGCAATTCGTAGGGGAGGTAAAAGTAATTTTGTTAAAATCGATCCACGTGCCAAGAACGTCCACAATCTCGGCGCAATTTCAGATCCCAAAATACCCGATTAAATCATTTTTGTCCGTTGCAAAGCAACCATAGGAATACGATAAAGTTACGTTCCCGTACCGCTTTTTAATCTTTATAATAATAATTTTCTTTTCAATCCTAAGCCGGGAAAGTAATTCAAAATAATATTAATTGCGAATTCAGAAAAAAAGTATGTGCACCTCGCATATAGGTAATAGCACATTCCTGGACATCAATGCTTGCTGGCCCCGGCTTAACGTATTGGCCAACAATTTACATCGTCGTCCAGTCCAATTTAGGCCAAATTGACGCGTTTGTATCTTACTTGCTTTGGCCATCCCAAACTACCAGTACTACTGGTGTCATTGCAAATGACTTTTAACTTAATTGATGTATTGATATTATTAGAAATTGAAGTCATCTTGGGTCTATTTATTGTACTAAGAATTTTTTACAATGTGCCCATTCAATTATTTTTTTAATAAATAAATAAATTTGTCGATGTGATAATTGTTGGATTGGAGTTTATATTTATATTTTGATAATATTTAGTTATTTATGGTAACGTTGGCTTAATAAGTTTTTGATGTCAGTTTTGCCAATGGAGGAGATTATTTAAGAGCCCGTGTTCACAGAAATGCTCCGTGAGGTAAAACTAACACTTATATTTAAACTAACACTTATACGTAAATTAACACTTATACTTAAACTAACTTATACTGACTGTATAAGGCGGTACACGCACGCGCTTTGTAAATTCCTGTAAGGCGGCAGCACCTCCTGGTGAAAAATTGTGTCCAAATCTTCTAAAAAACGCCATTAAATAATGACTTAAAATTAAGAAAAGATATTTGGGGTTTGCAATGTTGAAAGTCTGGTCTAAACACTATGGTTTTGAAAAAAAAAATTCATTAATTAATTACGAGAGTTAATCAGTTTTAAAAATGGGGTTCTTTAAGATGTTTATATTTATAATTCAGTGTAGAAATAAATGAGAATACATATGCATGATGTTTAAAGCATACCTTTTTCTATCCGCAGTTAAAATTTGATGCTTTTGTATCAAGTGATAGAAGACTTACATTAGTTGAAAACATATCATGCTCTGAAAAGCGCTCTTAAGTCATCATTTTTTGAATAAATTTCTTGTAATTTGTTGAAAATTTTTTTGTTTGTTGGAAATTAAATTATTGCTTTTTTCTCTTTTGAGATTGGAAAAATATAAAATTAAAACATGTGTGGTGTTGTAAAACATGTGGAGCAGATGCTCAAGTGTTTTATACGTTTTCAGTGTCCCAAACGCTGCTATTTATTAATAAATTGTTATGAATGGCACTATATCCGTTATTGTTATATAGAAATGTTTCAGAACTGTACGTTTTGTTATTATTAATCTATTGAAACATATCTTTTTGTATTTTTTGGGACGCCTCTGTAGGAAAAATTGTTATGGGATTTTGCTGAAAAACAATAGGGCTTTCCATTACCCAAAAATGATTTTTGTAGTAAATCTATAAGCTTGTAGGCTTATAAGCTTATAAGCTTGTTTGAACTTTTCTTTGTTAATATAGCGTATAACAAAAAACGCATCCGGACGGACGAACGAATAAAATGAGTCAAATGACTGTTAAATTTGTATTAAAAATAAAATGAACTTTTGAACAAGGTTCAAAAGGGGCCGAAAAGTCAAGATATTCTAAACAATCGGTTTATTACTACTATCCCACGATAAACCCTTATCACACTGTCAGGCATGACTTATGTATGTAGCAGGTTATTTTGCCTATCGATAGAAGTTGAAGTTGAGTTAAATCCCTCATCAGATCTTTAAACTTTTGAACATTATTATAGATGGGTTACATAATCGTTACTACAAGTCAAATTATTTAGGATACCATGTTTTATTACTGGATACTGGATGATGTGAAAGTAATTCCATACGTCTGGTTATACGAGTACAGTAAATCGGTATCAGCTTTATTTCTAATTACATACTTACCATATTACTTTGCAAATGTGTTTTCCTTAAATAAATATGCAAAATATTATTGTTATAATAAGATTCACTATGGACTATATAATTTTTATTTGATTAAACAAAATAAATTTTTCCTTTAAATAGAACAATAAAAATAATAAATAATAATAAAATTATTTTTGATTTTACGAATTGGCAAGTAGGTAGGGGAAGTGGGCCTAAAATGGGATACTTAACGTTTGGAATTATGTATAGAGAAAGCTAAATGTTGTAAAATTGTGAAAGTTGAATATACTATAATATGGATATTGATTTAGCCAAATATTCATCAAAAAACAATGAAAAATGAAAAACAAATAGTTACATGTGGTAATTAGAAAATGTCTACAAACTCCCATTTTACCTACACAGTGTTGGCAAAATGGGAAAACGCAGGAGGTAAAATGGGATATGGATTTAACACGAGAGAATACTCCAATATAATATTTATTTAGAAAATACATTTTTAAAAAACTTTATTTTTGCATGCAGACATCACATATGAATTCGTCATCGTCATCACTTTCCACAACCGCACATGCATCATGAGCCCATTTGCCGCACTGACAGCACATTAACCATCCTTCTCCACTGTGGTCCTTAGAATAATAATTTCCACATAATAGGCAATCCACGTCAACATCAGATTCACTGCTGCTGGATTGGTTCTTTGAAATCTTGGTCACCTTAGACTTGGACACCCGTGTCTTACCTTTTGATGAGCTGCTATTAGTAGTTTTCTGTTTTTCTCAGCCAAGAATTTCTCTAGCTCTTCTGTATAAGGGGTACTCGTAAGTATTGCAGCCTTGCCCTTTTTGCTGCCTTTCTTTTTTGAAGGCTCTACTTTCCCAGCTTTTGGATATGGAGCAATTATTTCAGGGCTGATTAAATTGCAAACGCCGCTAGTCGATGGTCCTTCGAGTGTTTGATCTTCTGGTGTGGACTCCCTGGACAAAGTTACGGTGAATATTTTCGGTGAGTCTTCCCTTTCAGGTAACACAACTACCACTGCATCATTTTCAGTAGTGTCATTGTTTTTAGGTTGATCATAATTCGTTGGCAAAGCTGCAGCAAACATATCTTCTGTGAATATCGTGCGGTCTAATGGGCATAATCCAGTTTTATAAATACCGTTAATGGCGTTTAGAGGCGTTGAGGATCTGAGATATACTTTACCAAATAAAGAACCAACTTCGCTTATCGTAACGCATCGTCCTGGATGATTTTTCAACCATATTTCCGCTTCTTGTGTACAGAAAGTGCTTAGGGGGGCCATGAATGAAACGTCCAATGGCTGCAGACGATGACTGGTGTGCGGTGGTAAGCATAAAATTGTCACTCCGTTCTCTCGTGCCTTATCTATCGTTGCAATATTTTGCGTGTGTTTTATGCCCGTCAAGTATAAGTAATGTTGGATTACTTTTCGAGGTTTGCGTGTGAAGAACGAAATGATCAAACCATCTTTCAAACAACTCTGATTGCATCCACCCAGATTTATGGCAAATTGATAGTGAACCTGGTGTTGAGTTCCATTAGCAAATTGAGTTTTCATTCGCACTCGAGGAAAAATTAGCATAGGTGGCACAAAAGTGCCACTTGCACTCATATAAATTACTGCAGTCGTTAACTCTCTGCGTTCGGCTGATGTGAGAGAGCCTACTTGATTTCTGCCTCTAACAGCAATTATTTTTGATGGTCGGGTTTGGACGGTGGTGATACCCGTTTCGTCCACGTTAATCATTCTTGATGGCGGAAAATTGTGTTTTTCTTAGAGCGGTTCCAAAATATCAAAAAATGAGTTAACTGCCTCACGGTTGAAGCCTCTAGCTCTTGCAGCACAAGTTGCTTCAGGACTTCGAAGAGACAACTTGTTTCTCTTCAAAAAGGAATGCAACCAGTGCCATCCTGCCAACTTAGTCTCATTATTAAAATGGTGAACGATATTATTTCTAACGGCAATTTGATACGCCAGACTTCGAATACTTCTTGTTGTTAGTCCAAACAACATGGCTTCCATGTTTTTAATGTACTCCACCAGTTGCTTCTCTAGTTCCATCGAAAACGTTAATTTCCTGCTGCCCAGTTGTTTTGAATGGCCAAATACCTGTTTATTTTTGTTTTTAAATCGCCTTTCCACAGTCGACTTTGGAACTAAATTGTTTTGCAGCCTTTAAATAACCACATGTTCCATTTCGCAACGCCTCCAGTGCTCTAGACATTGCCTCTTCAGACCAAGATTGGCGGTCAGTTTTTCTTTTATACGTGGAAGGCATCTGAAAACGAAATAAAAATAAAATAAATTTAATAATATACATTTTTCGCAAACTTTATTATTAAGTGAATTAGCGCACTATTTATTGTTGTTACACCTTTTGTAATTAATTATTGGTATTGTCGCTAGTTCCTTAATAAAAACAAATTATTATTTTTATTATTTTTATTATTGAATACTTACTGAAATAGTGTAGGTAAAATGGGATACTATCCCGTTTTAACGCGATAAAATTTCCCATATTACCCACATTTGTGTTGAAATTTTTAAACTTACAGCGTAAAGAACAGGTGTCCTTCAGAGCAATTTTGCAGACAGCAGTCGTTAACTAACCTCTCAATATAAAACGGTGTGTAGTAACAACCTAAGACTACGAGTTGTTTTGATCCAGGAGGTTATTCCGCAAACTATAAATATTACAGTTACACCTTAGAAAACAATAAAATCACTCTAACTATTTTAATCACAAACTGATTGCAATTTGGACAGTATACCACTAACACAGCGTCCACACACACGCATTACGTTCTAATACGCGAAGTTGCCAGCTATTGTAGAGTGAGAAACATTGATGTCCCATTTTACCCACATACCCCATTTTAGGCCCATTTCCCCTACTAAATAATACATACTACCAAACAACTACTACTATGGCTATATTCCTCTACAGATAGTGAATTACAGGAAATTATATTTGCATTATATTCAGTACACCCGTTGAGTGAGAAATTACTGAACGGCATAACCGAATTTATGACGCATATCCAACACAGTTGAAATTATAACGTATATTTTAATATAGCATGTGCTCACTGATAAATAAAATTAAAAACACTCACCAAATATGCAATTATCTAAACAATAACTTCGAGAAAACATCTGCAGACGCGTTTCGACATCCACGTATCATCAATACAGCTTTTCCTTTCAATGTTTCAAAAATAAAATACAAATTTCGCAAATACCAACAATCAAATACCCGTAACCCCGCATATGATAATTTAAATTTAATTAGGACATTCCTGTTTTTATCTTGCTCTTATCCTGTTCTATCCTGTCCTTATCTTTATCTCCTGTTTTCTGTATCTATAATTCCTAATTATAGATATAGAAAACAATATCAATTGGGGGCCCCTATAAAAAAATTCCTGTGAAGTAACAATCTACAAATATTCTTGTGAAACCAACTGGTTC
This sequence comes from Tetropium fuscum, assembly GCA_964058915.1. Taxonomy (NCBI): domain Eukaryota; kingdom Metazoa; phylum Arthropoda; class Insecta; order Coleoptera; family Cerambycidae; genus Tetropium; species Tetropium fuscum. The sequence continues at coordinate 57,036 of CAXKVY010018514.1, read as the reverse complement.
TCCTTGAGCCAAGAGTTTAAGTAAAAAAAATCAGTGGAATCCGAGAACGCAACCTGCGGTATACAAAGCATATGATTTGTCGCTAGGCTACCAATGTTTTTGTATAGCAAATAGCAGTTTTAATTTTTATAAAAGGTGACATCTATTCAATTGAAAAATATTATTATCCCTTGGAGTACCTTCATTAGCGATTTAAAGTGGACAATAAAAGTTTGCCTAAGCTAGCTCAGCTCTTAATAAAAATAAAAATAAAATTCAAATTACATTAATGAGATAGGTGAGTCACTAAGTCACTAATTACCGTGGACGCCACTGTCTATGCATAATTATACAGAAAAATAGTTTAAACATCAAAGAGCACGATGACCTTTCCGCAATCTATATATACAAAAATAGTGAGGCAATGCCTACCTAAATAGGTTGCTTAATCAGCGGGAGTAGCCAGGTGAATACTTTGTTAAACGTTAGCCGAGGGCTCGTAATAATCTTATATTTTAAAACATACACACTAGCAATATCAAGTCAATACTTAAAACTATGCTTATCTGTAATCTGCCACGAGTCTTCCAGGAATGTAGATCTCTCCTGTGACTCTACGTCGGTACAGGGGTCGATAGATTTCAGCTAGGTCGTCCTAAAGGTGGTTCCAAAGGCGGTTCAAAAGGAATGTTGTTCCAAAAGAAAGCGTGTAAAAGAAAGGTGTAAAAAGAAGGTGTAAAAGAAAGGTGTAAAAGAAAGGTGTAAAAGAAAGGTGTACAAGAAAGGTGTAAAATAAAGGTGTAAAGGAAAGCGTGGTGCACTAAGCTGGTGTGACTTACACTCGCCGAAAGACAATGAAGCCCCGTAATACAGACCGGTAGGCTAGAAGTAAAAAAAAGTTAGGTTAAGTGAATATATATCTGGTAAAACTTAAAAGTAGCTGGAAAACGGCTTCGAAGAGATAACTTAGCTATGTCCGTCAATTAACTCTAGGGAGTTCAACGCAATGCAGGCTCTAGAGAACACAAAGTAAGCCACAAATAAAATATGAACACGCGGTTTCAAGAAAACAAAATGGCTTACCTCAATGTGTTGATTAAAAGTTATTTGAGTCCACTAATGTGGTAGGTGCAGATTCGTCCAAAATCTCAACACATGCACAATGATTTCCTTGTAATATCCCATTATATCTGAACGTACATAATACGTTATTTAACCAAGAAAATCACTTGCTCACTGAAAAACTACTATGCCATGCACGCGTTCGGCTCAGAAAGGAAGTGACAAGGCCAACACCCCAGGAAATTAGACCATAGATCTGTCGATCTAGGCTAGCATCACAGAACTGCCAGTGTTCAACTCAGAAAACAATAAGGTGTCACAGATATATGCACTATTTATTTGTGGTAAATCTATGACAAAAAAACTAATAAATGCACTGTGGCAATATTGATGTATTCGACTAATGAAAGTAATATGCCGACCTGAATTTCTAAACACACGCAAAAGGGAACGCGTGGTCACTGTTTAAAATCAATTTTATCCGTTTAATATACCTACAATCAATTTCGGATTCTCAAATTGTTAACTGCTAAAAGTGAACGTAACAATATTTACAGTAATATGAAAAGTGGCAAATATAGAGAGAAAATGAGGATAACTTTTCTGCAATAAATTTTAGGGAACATGTAACAAGACTCAATATTACAGCAGATAGATAAATTATATCTAAAATTGTATTAACTAATTTGTGACACTGTTCTTTCTGTGAACTAATTTGTGCACATGTGGCATAGTGACATACAAGTTATCTCTATGCGACATTTATGGTAGTTCCGTTGCGACGTCTTTTCTAAGTACTTGAAATGAAATTTTGACGTAATATTGGTGCAATATTGCTTATTACGTTAAAATAAGCAATACATAGAAAAACGGATAACATTTTCATTGATTGAAGATATTTGCAGTAAAAATTTGAAAGTCATGTACAAAACAAAGTCATGTACAAAGAAGACAGTCATGTACAAAACGACCTCCTAGCTATCACAACTGCAAAAATATAAAATGAGATATATGGTATCTCATTTAAAAATCCAATGCTCAGGGTTTTCGATGAATCCAAAACCGAATAAACTTGTTAAACTAATAAAAAAATATAAAATATGGTACGTATTCACCTCGTTAAATAATATAGAAAATATAGAACTGATTTTTAATTTTTTTGAAGCTACTTTCTGTTTATTCTAGTTTATTATTTCTTTAAACTGTTTCCAAAATTGTGTCTCTCGATAATACTCTCGATAATACTCTCGATAATGCTTTCGGCTTACCTATGTCGTAAACGTATAAGAACAACTGATATATTTTTAATACGTTTAGAATAGAATTTTTAATAAGTTTAATATACCTAAAGCGGAGGCCATGATTATAACAAACTAATTTAAATATAATAAAATAAATACAAATAATATAAATATCCTCATTGATAAAGAATAAATTAAAATTGTTTCTGCAACAAAATATCTCGGTTTCCACATAGACAATCATCTAACATTCGATGCCCATTTTCAATAATTAGAAAAAGATATATAAAAAAGAGTATTTTTTCCCAGTATAAAAATAAAAAGACTCACTCTAAATCCAATGACTCTCTAAAAAGTCATTCTAAATCCAATATGGCGGATTAGTTATTTTTATGCACTTCCATGATACGGATAGCAAATGAAAAGGTTCGCTGAGGAGAAAATAAAATAACGTCACTCCAATATGACGGACTATATTTTTTGATGCACCCGCATAATATGGATATAAAATGAGAGGGTTCAAGGGAAAAAATCAAAATGCCGCAAAACAGTTGGCCTCTGTACCAATTTTATAGCGTTACAACTCGACAAAGTTTCGGGACCGTGGTGGTGCCCGAACAAATGTTGTAGGGACCGACAAAAAAGACTGCTGGTGTTAAAAAAAATTCAAGATTGCGGATCTAAGATGGCTATCAAAAACTTAGTTGCTCCAATCCGTCTGAAATTTTGTCATCCCGGGGTTTTTGGAGATCCCGATTACGATTTTGGGGTCGAATTGTTCTGGTCAAATCTTGCATCTGAATTTTAAAAGTACGCCTTTTTGTCTTTATACTATGACTTATGTAAATTGACGAGATGAAGTCAATAGCAATAGCAACTTGTCAAGGAGAAGGAAAGCTCCCAAATCAAATCCGTAAGTGTTTTGTTAGGCACAAGTAAACTTGAATCTGAAATAAGTAGTTAAGTAGAGTCAAATCACTAGAAGGTCTCCTTAGATGAACTAGACTATACTAAATTAACAGGCCAGCTAGCATCCAACCAATGAAATTAACCGACTTAGAGACATGTCGTTACTAAAGAAGAAAAAAAAAAGAAAATAACAGTAAAAAAATATTATTAAAAATAAACCTATATTTAAATGCTCTAAAAAGAAGAAAATAAACTTTAAATCAAATTAAACTCATCAATTTATTACATTACACAATTTATATAATATAAAGTTTGTCGCTTTTAGAGATTTACCTCTGTAGATACACAAGAATACACTATGTAACTTGATATTGACATAAGTAATTCTATGAAAAAAAGTAATGTCTTTTATAAAATAGGTACCTATCCCGAGGACAGGGGACCGCCTAGCCGCAAGACTGGTAAGATTTCAGTTAAGCATGGCGGGCGTTGGTACCAATTGGATGGGTGACATAGGCAGGCTTGGGGATGGGCTGTGGCAGTCCAACTGAGACCTGGGAATACTCAACATCTGCCATGGGCGCATGGTCCCAGATAAATAGTAATGAGGACAGAGTAATAAATCTCGGTAACTCAGAACCATGCTATCATGCATAAAAAATTGTAGAGACTTGGCCACCAAGCCACCCGTGATAAATAGTATGGTTTGAAGAAAAGTATTCAAGTAAGAAGGAGGAATGCACAAAGGGCCTAATGAGGCCTAAGTGCTGTAGTGGAAGTGAAACCACTACACTCCGACCCATTTATATAATTAATCAGTTTAATTTAAACTTTATTTTCTTCTTTTTAGAGCATTTAAATGAAAGTTTATTTTTAAAAATGTTTTTTCTATTAACTTATAATAGTTAACTACCTAAATGGGAATATATTTCCCATACACACAGGTGGCTTCGGATTAAAGTTAAGAGATATTCGTCAAGAATTCGGGAATCTGTCTCGATAGGGTATATAACAAGTTTATTTGTCCCAATTTTAAATGAAAACTGTATCGACCTCTCAATCACTTTCACGGTTCGTCCAGTTTTCTTAGATGCCTTTGTATTGAAATACAATGACATGAAAGAAAGTTATTTCTGGCTAATAATAACTCAAGTATTGCCATTCACTCTATTAGTTGATTGGGTTGGTGGGGTAAAGTTAGGATGGGATACTGATCAATATTTCGGAAATTAAACTTAGATTCACGAAATTACACAAAGGGAAGCTAAATCAAATTTCGACTGTATAATTTACAAGTTAATAATTCCAATCAATGCTTCCAGACAACTGCAATATTTACGCAGTCAGGTAATTTTCTGAGAGTTGATTTGAATTATAAATAATTCTTTTAGCATAAGAATTATTGCTTATCACCGGTTATTTACAACTTTTTCTAAACTGTTTAAAGGTTATCAAAGTTATATCCATATATCAATTGGTACTGTACTTTCACAAGGATCCATACGAAAAGATATTCCTCTTGCTTATGAATATTAAACAGAGTACAATAAGAATGCGAACTATTAGCAATTGTTTCCTAAATACTTTAAATACGAGTTGTTGGTTTGGCGTTGGATGTGCATTTTTAGCGACAGAAGATGGAATGCTTATAACTAACTAATTAATCATAAACCTAATAAGGTTTATAATTTGTTCTAGATCTTCTTCTTCACTTAATTCGGATCCCATAAATCTTCGGCGTCGCTCATTATTTTTATTATCACTTATGGTACGAAAAGGCGAATAACCGTCCGGTTTCGGACGGTTATTCGCCTAAACTGATCAACAAAATAAACGTTACACGGTCTCAGATTTGCCCTTATTTTGGAAGCGAGTGAATTTGGATAGCTGCCAGTATGTCAGTTTCCATTTGTAGTATTAGCTAGTCCAATTATGTATCGACCAGTCCTTGTTTTTGCTAATATTAGGTATTTTACATAAAGTTTGTACAAGATGATAAGTAAAATAATGCAAGATTTTTGAAAGTTTGGCGTGGTCTCATTTTTGCAAAAGAAATCCTAGATTTCAACACAGCAAGATGGACTTCATATCTCGAAACGGTTTCCGCTTATTTTCTTTATTTACAGGGTGGTCTTAAAAAATATATTTATTGGTGTTGCACTGATAACTTTTCCACTTGTCAACTGATTCTCAATATCTATGGCTCATGTTGAAGCTAAAACTTCAATTATGAAGACGGGAGACTCAAGACAAAAATTAAATATACATCAGGTTGCTTTTAAGGTGACCCAAATCTGAATAATCTCAAATCTAGTATTATGAAAGACTTCAATTATTAATGTCAAGTTGTTTTTGAATAATTCGTTCATTCTGAACACTTTAAGAACACATATTGTCTACGTGCATGAGTTAAGAATTATTTGCCGTAACCAAATTATAACTACATGTTTTTGAAGAGGAAGACCTCATAACGCTAGAATAGTCGCGGTACTTTTGGATGATCGCAATATTAAAAGAATGGAGTGGCTATCCTTGGATATGAATCTGATCGAGCATGTCTGGAGTAGAAATAAAAGGAATGTGAAAGGAAGTTAAAGACAAATGGACAGTTGGTATGATTTGGTGAATGCGATACAAGCTATTCCCCAACAGTTTTTGCACAACCTAGTGGAGGGAATGCCCAGAAGATTTGCGCCAGTTATAGAACCTAACGTAACAAAATATTTAAATTTTTCCAATTTCCTACAATTTATGTATGCATTTTTGGAAAAAAATGTAGTTCCAAAGCAAATTGACTTTAATTGATGTCTCGCATAGTACCATATTTCGGGGGGTAACTCAGATTTGGGTTACTTTTATGGCAAGCCTGTATATTGAATGTTTGTGTTGAGACGATTACCATCCTCACATCTACATAACTGAAGTTTTAGCTTCAAAATGTGCCATAACTTTTGAAAATCGATTCGCAAGTGAAAACTAATTCAAAACTAGAAGACAAAAAATGGACTCATTTATATGACCATGTAAGTAAAGGAAATAAGCAGAAAATTCAAGAACCGTTTAGAGATATGAGTGTTGATCCTAATAGTGTTGAAATCCAAGATTTTTTTACTGCAAGGGGCTGAACCTTCCGAAATTTGGAACTGATTTCTTCGCCACTCTGTATAAACTTTATGAGAAATGCCTAATTTGGCAAAAACAAGGATATGTCAGGAAAACACAGAATTGGACCAGATAACATTCCAATCTGAATCGCTGGCAGCAATCCAAATTTACTCAGTTCCGAAATTTTGGCACCATGTAACATTTATTTTGTTGATCAGTTTATGTCGATAGTCTGTTGGAACTAACCTAATATTTACCGCATTTATGGTAGGTATTAGATTTAAACGGACGGCTTTATGATTATCGCTGAATAAAATAAATCACGTCTGATAACTTTACATTGCACACTTCTTTGCAGAAAATGAGAAATTGTTCCATCTATTGATTACTGCTAAATATAAAATGTAAATTTTTAATCAATGCTGCCTATATTATCTTTCATTTCCCGATTTTCGAGTACTTCTAGTAGTCTTACTGGTTATAAACTTAGTGAATACCAAATTACTAGATTTAATTATTTCCCAGCTTAGGGTCACTGTCTTGTATTATATTGACTTGGGTCGTGTTATATTATATTGAAATTCTTTATTAATTATAACGGATTAAACTTTTAAGATACAACTTATTACGAATTATTTTCAGATCGATTAGCCCGGCAAACAATATTTTCTGAAGCTTTATAATTAATTTTGAATTGTAAATTTCCTATAAAATATTCATATAATATATAACCGAAAATTCTACAAGAGTGTTTTCGCAAAATATCATGACTTTATATTACTCAATATCCTAAAAAAATCATCACCACTTTAATCTGACTCAGGTAGTATAATTAATATGTTCTGTGATATTTGTATGTCGCTTTAGTATAAGGGAAAACATAATTTTAATTGAAATTTTTTTCCTTTTATTCAGTAATCGTTCTCGTAACGCTTAACTAACTGTACATGTAATTAACATTAATACGCTATGGAAACATATTTTTTAAAAATGGTCTATATGAGCATTTGTCGCATTGAAACTTATTTAGTAGTAAATCATTTTAGAATTGATTATTATTTTCAACAATAATTTTTTTAGAGGGTTATTTTTTTTGTGCAATTTTTTATGTTTCCATAAAACAAACATCGCGTAAATATAAATGAAATATTTACGCGATGTATTTGACTTCGCGCGATGTATTTGACTTTGAAGTTTACAGAATAACAGTTCAGTTATGTTTACAGAATCTTCCTCCATGGATACATGCCGCACCTCTGGATTTTGTGATCATTATTAGGAAGATATAATTCATAACGCCTTGATAAAGGGGTCCTCAGAAAACCACTAATATTAAATTACTTCACGTTACATATAACGAGCTACTATTCGTTTCCTTGTATTCCCGCAGATTTAGGGGAGTGATTTAGCTAATGGCTTTCAATAAAACGACGGCTCAATAGCAGGATATATTTAGGAATTATCAGAGGATAGTCAGTCCCCCCCGAATATTACCAATAAATATTTCAATCTTAAAATGGTATACCTATTACTGGGGTAAGCGACATTGGTCAGTAGATCGTTAATTTAAATTTATCTCAGCCTATTACTGTAACTAATAGATTCCTAATAGATTCATCAATAGCCGGGCTGCAGGGGCGTTCAGAACTTTATAAGTTGTATCGTCCGGCTCTGGCGATTTTAAATTTAATTGTTTTAATTATTTTAGTAATTTCATATTGATCTGCGTCACATAAAATCTTAATCTACAGCATTAAAATTGAAACTTGTTCTTTAATCACTTTAATCTGTATTGTATAAGTCAATCATGGACCCTTTCTCATTCGATGTTACTATAGAGACAATTATGGTACAGCTGTACTTACAAAGACAAAGTTAGTCTTATGATTAGTATTTGTATTTCAGAGTAAAACATTTCTAAATTTGTACTTTTTCATTCTATTTAAAAAATAAAAATCCATAAACTTTTTTGATTGGTTTTTTTTATTTCAGGTATCCTATAATGGCAGCAATTCGGAGGTAAGTCGTCTATATAGTAACTATTACTAATACATATTGACGAAAAGATTGTTACTATAATTTGAGAAACGACGTTTAGGTACAGTTTTATTTTTATTAGAGAGAGGTTAAATTAACCTCTAATAAAAATAACTAAACCTGTATGCAATTGAAAACTGTGTCTTGTTGATACTAATATCGCCTCTTTATTAAATCAATATATAACTATTTTACAATAATATATTAGATAACTTAATCTATAATGGTGCATAGTATTAATTATACCAGCCCGATTTTAGTAATTTTCATAATCTAAACAAAAATCGAATAAAAATCTAAATGATTTCGGCATATTCCATTTAAGTTTGTTGTTATATTTATTTAAAAGAATCTTTATATTTTTTAGTTTCATAATACATTTTGATTATACCCAAAAGGGGGAGATTTTATTAGGTAGGTATTATTCTATTTTAATCATTGGGATAATCTAATATAATCTATTATACCGGGTGCCTACGATATTACTAGCCAGCCTATAACTTCCTTGTAAAAAAATATATCAGTTTAAAATTTTGGTATGTTGTATGGTTAACAATGGCCCATAGTTTGATTGAATCAATATCTGACTGTCATTTCCGGTTTAACCGGAAACAATATAAACCTTGTTATTTTTAATGGCCTATATATTATTAGAAATTTAGATTGCCTATATAACACCCTATATATTATTAGAAATTTAGATTGCCCATAAAATTTTAGATCCAAAACATGTGGAATACCCTATATCCATCTTTCGAGACATATACCCTATTATCCCATATATCTATCTTTCGAGACCCTATATCTATCTTTCTTTGACAGTTTTCAAGAAAATGGCGGTTTAAAATGTCATATCAATGATAAATTACTTCATTTTGACATAAAACAAATGAATGTAGGAACAAATCTGATACGGTAATTTAAATTTTTTGGGGAGTAAAATTTGATAGTCAAAAAAAATTCATTTCCGGCTGTACCGGAAGTACTACGAAAAGTGATTTTCAGGCTCAAATTACTTCGATATTTTTAATGGAACACCCTATATTGAATCTTAAATTTATATTCTACTAACCTTTCTGGATATTTTTTGTAACTAGTGCCCCCAGTCTAAACCTAATAGGTTATGAGATATCGGCGACTGAATGTTTGCGAATGCAGATTTGTGACGTATTTATAGTGCAGGTGAACATGCAGGCGCCGATATCTCATAAACTATTAGGTTTAGACAGGGGACACCAGAAACAAAAAATATCGAGAAAAAATAGTAGAATGTAAATTTAATGTTCAATATAGGGTGTTCCATTCAAACTATCCAAGTAATTTGAGTCTGAAAATCACTTTTCGTACTACTTCCGGTTCAGCCGGAAATAAAATTGTTATGTCTTTATCAAATTTTACTCACCAAAAAACTTCAATAGCCGTAACAGATTTGTTCCTGCATTCATTTATTTTATGAGAAAATGAAATAATTTGTGATTGATATAACATATTCAACGGCCATTTTCTCGAAAACTGTCAAAGATAGATATAGGGTATGCTACATGTTTTAGACCTAGAATTTGCTGTGTAGTCTAAATTTCGAAAAACATACTAGGTAATCCATTAAAAATAACAAAGTTTATACTGTTTCACTTGAAGTAATCATAACAAGAAAAATAACAAAGTTTATACTTGAAGCAATCAAACTGTGCACCGTAGTCAACTATACAATTTCCCAAAATTTTAAATCGATATCTTGTTTTACAAGGAAGTAATAGGCTGGCTAGTAATATCGTGGGCACCCGGTATATATAATAATCTATTTTAAAATTGGGAATTACAAAATTATGAAAATTGCGAAAACTTACAGAATCTTAGTTCTGTGGACAGTTTGTGTAGGTAGAGTGCATTTTTCTAAAATGTACATTGCATGGAGCAGTCATAAAGCTGCGCGCGGTACGTATAGTGAGTTGCATATCTGTCAGGAAGGTGTGGGCGGTTCGGAATTGGAGCGCAAGGGGAGTAAAATTAAAACTACTAACATTTTATAGTTTATTGCCACGGATATAAAGCAAAAAAATACTATTAACTCCAATAATACACTAGGTAGCTATTATCCTGTATTTTTCCCAATTTTATTTTCGAATTTATTGTTAACCAAAACTCATCGTCTTGATCGTCCAAATACTCAACACCAGAAATATGGCTGAACTGCAGCCATATTTACCATAACTGTCATACTTATCAGATGATTGTATTAACAGTAAATGAAAGTCTATCGAATGCGGAGTTAAAAATATGCTCTCTTTCTATTTTTTCAATATCAATTACTTAAACACAACTATTGCGCCACACTTATGAAGATGGTTCCTAATTTTTTTTCTTGCCAATCCTTCTACATCAGCCAGTTTGAAAGTGACAGTGGGTAGACTTCAAAGGGAAGTGGGTAGACTTCAGGAGTATAAGGAGGTAATCGCAATATTTCATGTCCCTGTTGTCTTAGTAGTTTATCCATATGGTAGTCCGGATGTTCTGTTTATTTTCTTTTACCAATTTGTATTATTTTGGTTGTGTTTTCGTTGGATCTTGTGGGATATTTCTTTTAGTTAAAAAGGAAATATATTCATCTTTTCATGAAGAACTTGTGGGTTCCTTCTCATCAATAACAGAAAAAGAAGAAATGCGTCTTTGACAGATCCGTTCTCCCTACCATGTACCAGCATGAACTATGACCTTTGAAATTTGGGCCTTTATTTTTAGAAAGTTATTTTTTGTCAATCCAATCCTTTTTCTGAGGATAAGAGCTATGAATATCGGTCACCTCTATATGAATAATGTTTCAGAAACGTTTCTATAACTCCTGTCGGATATACCAGTGGCATTTAATAATCGCTGCTTAAAGTTTCAAAGTGGAATAGGGAATAAATACTCACCTATGTTTTCGTAAAATCGAAACCACTAGCAATTACTTCTATTGTTTGGCTATGAATTATTTGTCCATTACCAATAAGTGACCTTGTGGGGGACATTTTACTCAATGCAGTCCTGAAATAAAGACCGAATAATAAATAAAGTAAAATAACAGAACCTTAAAAAATGATGTATTTACCGTTAATTCCTGTTATTTAACGAAAAACATTAAAAAACTACTAGAACAAAATCAGTCTACTTCACAAATTGTTTTAATATGTAAATATGTGAACGGTCTATTACGTTGTTTTAGATAAATTTATATACAATGAGATGTTGTAAAAGTAATAGTATGATGAAGAAATATTTGATCTGCTTATAGGAATCTTACACTATTATCTTACACTTCGTCCCTATTGAATCCTTCTTTTATGGGCGCCAGTTCTATGAACACTAATTTATATTTTACTAGAAGGATCACTTAAAACATGAGAACTCGTTATTCCTAGAGGTCATATGTCACATTCATATTCAATTTTTCATATAAAATTAAATTTAAAAAATAGAACTGCAATTATAGACAACTACTGGCATATAGTTAAGAAAATACGTTTATACCTTACTTTTATGAATAAGGATAATTTTAGTAATATTATACCACTTTTGATTGATGTCTTTGAAATCTATTTAAGGATTACCTAGGTTATTCTAACATTGCTATTACATAATATGTACCATCAACATGAAATACATCTTTTTACTTATGATTATAACTTTATATCAAATTTTACACTTAATGTCGGATTATGAAGTCCCTGTGTTTAGAACAAAGAGATTTATCATGTACTCAAAGTTTTAAGGTAACATTTATGAGCAGCTCAGACATATATATCGTCTGTGTGATCTAAAACCAGGCCTACAATATTAGTTAGTCCGTAAGGATATACCTACATATTTCACCACAATATAATATATAGCTCTGAGGTTTTGGACGAGTTGGGAAGTATAGACACTCTCAAAGCTTTGGAATAGATTATTGTAGTATGTTAGTGTAGTTTTTGCTAACATGCCATGAATTGCTTTATACACATGGTTACTTTACGGTATTGTAGTATATTATGGTAACACCCGTTATTAATTAATTATGTACGTGTACCCTATTCGTATATAGTAGTACTACAGTGATGATCAGTCGAGCAGGGTAGGAGAGAGCTAGTTGTCACAATTTTGTAATATAATTTAATTTTGTTATTAAGTAAAAGTAGCATATGTCTAAAATAGTCTGCAAATTAGAACTAAACATTAAACAAACATTTCTATTCAATTTTTTTGTAAGCGGTGCACATATATTATGTAACACCTTATCCCGAGAAATGGACTAGGTATCAAAATAGTTAAATTGGTTAGTTGCCACATGTGCAAAACGGTATTAAAATATTAAAAATAAACAATATAAGAAGGAGCTGGACGGGTGATTTTAATTTATGAATCATCATCTGAATTATAATACAAATACATACATACAAATAATGCACATTGTGCACAATGATACATACCAATAATTGCACATTGTCACTAGCACACTTGTCATGATCCCACAATCAGCAGTTTGTACATGGCACCCAAGCTCCGGTCGTTCTTTAACTATTACTCTTTTTTATTTTTCAACTCGGCCAATACTAAACTCGGATATGGTGTGGTCATCCACTCTTGACATTTGTGCCACAAGAAATTTGGGAAAACCTACTACAAAAACCAAAGTGAACTAGACGTATATAAGAAGTATAGGTACCAGATTCTTATTTTTCTAACGAAATTAGGGAACTATGGTTTTAGTGTATTGAACATAAAACAAGAATACACTAATATTTTCGAAAAAAAAATTGCATGTCAGTCTTTGAAGCAAGGGAATACACAAAGGCCTGGTTTTTTTGGACACACTGGGCAATAATAACTTGTTTTCTATGTTTCCTTTTTTTTTGTACATTGACGGCATCTTTTAATTATGTTTTTGTCCCTTTTTTTCAGTTTTTTTCTTTCGGTTGGAGGATTTGGTTCTAAAGAATGAAAGGTATCCTTATTTTCCGCTTCGTTTACTGGTTGCAAAGCAACTGGCTGGTTGAGCAATTTCATTACGATTCTTTCGCGGAAGTTGAGAAGTCGAATAATTTTATTCTGGATTACAGACATTCCATAGACATAGATCTATCAGGTGAAAAAATATTTATCTGTACCGCCTTACGGGTTTCCGCGGTGTCGAGTAATAAGCCATCATCTGATCGGACCTATCAATACCAGACATATGCTTATTGTAGTCTAAAATGCATTTAGGTTTTATATTTGTAACATCCCTCTTTCCTGGAATTTTACTCACGGAATGTTTGTGAGCTGTACTTATCATTCTCACGTAACTTTTGTCTCTTCAATTGGTAAGTAAAACTGGTCCTTTTCTTTTCCATACAGCTTCACCCTTTTTGATCTTGACTTTCACTGTGTCTTTTTGGTTTCCCTTTCTGTTTTCACGCAAGGTTCCTACCAAAGCAGTTTTTTTATTGAATAAGTACTGTGCCAGCGATACACTGGTGTAAAAGTTATCGCGGTAAACTGTATGACCCTTTTCTAGGTAATCTTTCAGAAGCTCTTTTACTATACTTTCAGAATGTAACGAATCTTCTTGAATTAGTGTTCCCCTTGCAGTGTATACAATTACATTCGGTATAAACCCATCATCGGTAGTCAATTCGTAAAGCTTAATGCCGTACTTGTGGCTCTTATTCGATATATACTGTCCAAACGATAACCTTCCTTTCCACCCAATCATGGCTTCATCGTTTGATAGATTCTATCCTGAACTTTTTTGTAATTTCCAATACTTTTTCTAGTATGGGACGAATTTTATTAAACAACTTGTCGTTTGCGTCGACGGTGGTATGATCAACAAGTCTGAGATTTTTCTAAATAATTTGAAAGCGATTTCTAGATATTGTTTGTCCAAATATACGTTGGAAGTACATAGGATGGTGGCTCCGCTGTAGCTAACAGCGGAAAACGGACAGTACCCGACAAACAATACAAATCAATAAATTTTCGGATTTCTTCAATGGAAATATCTTTCCACATTTTGTGTCTACTTGACCTTGTCTTTTTGGAAGCAAATACCGTAGTTGCCCTTATAGTAGTCTCCTACGTGATTTTCTGCAAGATATCTTTGTCAAAGGAAAGCATAAGGTAATATATTGGTTCTGAATCTTGTGGAAGGTCGATAGTAGTTTTTACAGTCCCAGCAAACGGAAATTCTGTTGATACTTCTTCAGAATCTGTCCATTATGCACTACCACGAATGGTCAGATCACTCACTACCAGCAATAATATTATCGGTTAACATTAGTCGTACCGCTGAGAGCAGATGGCTGGATAACTGGCAAATCTTGAATCGAGTCATCTACTAAACTGTGAGCAGATGCAGAACCAGAGCTCTCCTCCCTATCAGGATTGAAAGTGCGATCTTTCACATGATCATCGCTCGAAAAGTCAAAAACACTTTCATCGGAATCCATCAAACATCTCTCTCATTAAGCCTGCGTTAGTGGTCTATAATTTCTTATTCTTTTCCTTTTTCTAAGACCACTGCAGTTGAAAATACAAAAAAACATATTTTAGATACAAAATCTGAAAGGGGGCAACGTTGCATATTAAAGTTGCCTGAATTCAATACAGAAGCCATAATATGTAACATAACCTAGATCCACAAAAATGCTATTCCGAAAGACTTACTAGCAAACTATAGTAGGAATACTAGCAAGTAATATAAATACCTGACAAAACAGGTGCTTACCTCGGAGTTGCTGCATCAATCCCGTTTTTATCACTCATAGTAAACAAAACAAATTCCCGTACACCTTATACCTCCTATAAAACAATAGTCGGTGCAATAAGCAGACAATGATAAATGAACACCGCCAGCGCGATGTTATTCGCTATATTATACATGTTGCCATATTGTGCTAGACAAACTCAAGATAAGCAAAACGATTATTTTAATTCTAAACTATAGCCCGTAGTAACATGTTCAATCGAATCGTGTGGCCCAAAGTATATCAATGCTTACAGAAGCTCCATATGAAGCCGTCCAGTTAACTGGACGCTGGCTACTTTTAAAGAATCCTCGGAAACCTCGGATGGATTGGGTATGTTTGTAGCATAGCCCGGAGCATATTCTGCCTCCGGAAACATATTTTGTTTATACGGGAATATACCAGTATAGGAAAAAAACAGTCAGTATGTTTTTGGGGCTAATAGCTGATCGTAATGCTTGTCGCACTATTCCTGGAAGATCATATATCATCATAGTTTTTGCTGGATTTGTTAGAATTCAGACGCGCAAGTCATATTCACATAAAGCTTAAACGGTCCAAACACACTCCGATCAAGCGATCAAGTAGTTGTAGCTTGTGTGGGTAGTGGGGCGGAAATAGCAGAAGAACAATTATATTTTTTACAGTAGTCGAGAGTTTTAATCGATAGAGGCGAATCGATAGATACGAATCTATCTAATTTAATAATTAAGTTGCTGTACCCCGGTAAAAAACAAACAAATTTAATTAATAATGTAAAAGAAATCCGTAGTTTTTAAATTAACTTATATGAAATCAATATCCCCTTAGCACAAATAATAATATTAAATAATAAAATTTGGCATTATTCAGTATATGGTGAGTACCCATGAATTTTACAATTTGTAGTGAGGGTATATTGATTTCAGAGAAACAAATAAAATGCATTTCAAAAAATGGTTGAGGCTAGTTACTGTGACAATTTGCTTCGTGTTCGCTGTGGCAACTTAGCCCCAAACCTTAATAATTTATTTTGAGGTTAGACAACAAAACATGGCAAAAAGTAAACTAAAAATATACTTGTATTTCTGTAGTGCACAATGTAGTCTACACGACTATACTACTATCATGTTTGGATGACTTAGTTAAGATGAGATAAATGATGATTAATAATTTTATAAAAATTTACTTAACGTACCAGATTCATATAAATATTTCTCACACACACTGTCTGAATGTAACGATATTTCCTGATTTGTGCCCTCCTAACATGCAGATTTACTGATCGTATTCATTTAGTTCATCATCATACCACAAGATGGAGTTTAAACACTTGAGACAACTAAGCCCTCTTCCTCTACTAGAGGGACCCATCAAACTTGTGACACACGTACTTATAATCAACCTTAAATTCCCTGATATTTTATTCAACACGCAGAGATGCTGGGGGTTGACTACAATATATTTCAAATATATGCAATCAACTATAATTATTAAACAGATGTTTTCAACCGTTTTTCCATTATTATTCACCTTACGATAGAGATTTGATAAGTTGGTATGTAACACCCTTATTAAAGAAGTATAAATAATTTTATTAAGCAAATTAGAATTTACAGAAGTTACTTTGTATGAATAATTTCATAAATTAGTAATAAACCTGATCTAAAAGACGATGTCGGTTTTATTGATATTTAAATAAGGGTATATAAACAGTTTAACAAATATATCATATATCACATTCTTCCTTTAACACTAAAATATACACAGAAATTATATTTTTCATATAATAAGGACTAGAATACGTTTAGAAGTACTTTTATTTCAATTTTACTCCTAGCTACCCATGGAATTTAAACTTTATATTAAACCTAGACTATTCTCACTATTTTAACTGCCCTTCTGAAGGCATTTAAAAATAGTAAATCGTTAAGGAATTTTAATATGAAATTTTTTCGCATGTGTTCCCAGGATACCTATTTATGAAAAACATCCCCTCTGTAATGTTTTTTTATTGATAACTATGTTATTAGGAATATAAAACTCATATATTTTATATGAAATATGGGTTTGTGGCATAATTGATTTTAATTTAAAATTAAAATGTCCATATTTCTATAATATCCATAATATCCATATTTAATACATCTGCTTCCATCTCAAATTTTATTGTTAATTAAAATGTAATTTCATCAAACATGGTTATTTTCTAAATCTATGGATTAAGATATGAGAATTATGAATAATTTTGTAATATTTACCACAACATCTATGAGTTGTGTATGTTACTTTCGGTTTATCTTGGATATAACGAATAAAATTACTTTAACGAATGTTTTGTTTTTTTGCTTTAAATCTTAATGTCATATTGAATTTCAAGATAAATGAAGAGTATGATTTGAGCGCGCATTATTATAAATACTTTAAGTATTAAAATTATTATTTTGCTTATTCAAATATCAAATAAACATACCTCGCAATAAATAAACTTATATATTTTAAATGATAATAAATTATTGTGCAAAATATATTAACTGTTTGTGCATTAAAATATGTAAAATATTGTGCATGCATTTTTTAGCATTATTATTCGTGCACTTAAATATCGATTATAGTTAATAAAATAAATCAATTGTTCCACTATCTTAATATACCAATATAATATATAAAGTATGAAAGCATAAACAACCGTATTGTAGGTGAAGAACTAAATAAAACAATACAAACATAAAACCCAACCTAATCTAACCTTACATAACCTAACATATTGAGTATATTTGTTACTGGGAAGAAACCCAAAAATAAAAAAGAAAATAAACAAATTGCCAAAAATAACATTTAAACAATACCTACTTCTACTTCATTAGTATACACATACCTTTTATTTATTATGCTCCTTTTGTTTCTGTGGTGCACTTATTATGTAGGTATCTACAAATAATTAAAACTAACCTACAAACCATCCCTCCAATAAGGCGCGCAAAAGTAGGTACGGTACACTGGCTATCGCTAACCGAGTGACGTACCCAACAAATCGAGATGGTGTAGTGGACATTTCACCTTTTTTAATGCGCATTTATTAATTTTAGGATTAAAATATTTTTTCATTTGCTGAAAAAAATTTTGGCTGAGATCAAATAGCTAGTAGGAAATATAATAATTGTAGTACAACTGTATTTCAAATAATGCTGATTTTTTTCCCATTATGCATATTTTTTTTTCATTTAACTAACATAATGTAAGATTTAATAACATTTAATAATTGTGGATCAATTGTATTTAAATATAAGGACATTTATTTTTATCCAACAGCACAATGATTTCTTAGATGCAAGTTTCTTATGCGATATTCATTAGTGTTAAAATGATAAAATTGTTTCTGACTAAATTAATTTATTGCTAATTAATATTCTTTTAAATTTGATTTGATTATTAATTAACAAAATATTTATTATATTGCTCAAAGCCAATGCTCATTGTATTTAAAATAATGATCATTTAAATTGTCCCCATAAATAAATATATAGAATATAAGACCTAGTAGTTTTATGAGCATGAACATAATATACTTATTGATATAACAAGCAATGACAGTAATGACCTGACATTGTTTATTGACGAAACCATCTTCGAAAGAATATTGTCAGTCACTTTTTCATAATGTCATATCCGTCGCTTCACTTTCAGCTATGTTCATGCTTCAGGCTATGTTAACAAGAAATAATAATGTACTGATGTGGCTTTAAATATGAAAACCTCACTTCGATTTAATTATTTGAAGATTTATCGGAACTAGTCGAGTGTGAGTATAACCAAATTCAATTACTACGTGATGTTGGATATAGTATCAAAATCGCTACCTATCAGAGTTTTAGTCTAACTAAATCAATAGCGGACCATCAAGCAGCATGCGAGGTTCAATACACACGTTAAAAACCCTTCTCACAAAGATAACTGATCTATTTGTATTGTCAATGTTTTGTTTGAAATTCCAAATAGTTATACGTTATCATAATTTCCGAAACATGTTATGTTTCGGAATGTTGTACATTGGTATAACATTGGTAATGTTATACCAATGAAAATAAGGGGATACACGAGGAATAAATATGTCAAAATGTTGTCTGCGATTTTGCTTAAAAATATAAACAAGATAAACTTTATTCAAGAAAAGAATATTGATAGAATATAAGTAAAGTAAGTTAGAAAACGAAATATATTTGTCAAGCAATTAACAAATAATTAGATATGTTCACAAACACCCCAAACGTGGATTGTGGGAAACAAATTATCAAAGACTGTTGCAATTATCAAAGACAAAACGCTGTATATATTGGAATGCCGTAATGCTCCAAGTGGCCGCTGTATATATTGGAATGCCCTAGTGCTCCAAGTGGCTAAGTAATTTATATGGTACTGTAAAGTACTATAATTTTTATAGAAATATATTCTGCAATATTACAATATTATGCAATATTATG